>JAHZMZ010005097.1:0-14344 GCA_027743805.1 Lepidocyrtoides sp. E14
AAAATATAATTGAATGGCTGTGTCGAAAAAGGGCCGTTGCAAAGTTATATTTTTAGGTAGTCATGATAAATTACAGATTTTGTTATCAACATTTTAAGTTTGTCTGTTCGGTAGTACTGCTCTGAATGATTAAGCGTTCGTTAGGTCAACTCAGACAAAGGAAACAACTTTGATTTTACTAAAAGTATATCTAGTATTGATTTTGAAAATATTTTCATATAAGAAAAGTTGACCTTTCATCAATAAAATCGAATTCCAAAATTTTTCAATGATAATTATTGCGCTACTTAAAGATAAACGTTGCAGATGGTTTAAATGCCAACTTAGCAACCATTTACAACGGCCCTTTTTCGACACAGCCATTCAATTTTTTTTTGTGGATATGAATTTTTATAAGAACGCATCTTTTCAACTGTATGCACCTGTTTCATTTCTTTCTTTTATGAATGAGTGCGTCGTGGAGTGGTGTGGAGAGAAATTGAAAATATTTTGTAGAATAAAATGTCGATAAATCTGACTTTAGGTCATTAGTATTAGCATGCTCATGCTTACTATTAAATATATTTTTTTTTAAATATATATGTTCATCGTCATAATTAGTATGAAAGAATCTTATTCATCATCATGACGATCATCCTCCCATAATATTACATTAATGGAACAACCACAACAAGAAGAAGATATTATGCAGCAATAATTCCACAAATCATGCATCATCTATTCAATTCGATGTGCGTAAAATGCATTCCTAGTTTAATTCCATTAAAAAAAGAAGCGGACATGGCAGCAGCAAAAGAATAAGAAATTATTAATCATTATGATGATAACATTTGAACATGAGCATGCTAATACTCTTGTTGTTCATCATTCTAATTACTTTTTTTTAAAGAATTAAAAAAGAAAAAAAAGGGCTTGTTCTCTCCTGTCCAGTTTTGCTAGCAAAGCAGCTGAATATTGTGTGCACGCACGCTCTTATCATTATCAAAAATGTTGTGTAGATCCTGCAGATACTCTTCTTGTTTTTCACTTGTGTAGATCTGCGGATAATGGACCGATGGATACATTTTTGTTGCGGCAGCAGTAGGGTCTAACTTTATTTTTTTTTATATAAATCTCACATTGATGGATTATTGTCAGTAAATGGGTGAGGAAGCGAGAGCCAAACATCAAGACTTTTGCATATTTTCACGGAGAAAAACGTGACTATTTAGCTGGTAGTGTAAAAAAAATTTTGGTAACCATGACAAAAAGTTTTAGGATGGAGCTTTTGCTATGGTATCTGTACCAGAAAAGAATAATATTTCTAATGAGTTGACTAGCTGCTGCTTAATATGCATAATATATGGCTGGACGGAGGATGGAGATTTTGGCTAGGAGCAAAATAAAAACACAGAAAATCTTTCTATTTTTCTTTCATCATGCTCACCATTTTTTCCCTGGTCTTTGCTTACTTACTCCTTCCTTACATGGATGATTTAGTAAATAAAATATGCAGTAGGTAAGTACAAACGGAGAAGTAGTTCCTCCTCCGCCTCCTACAAAAAATTACGTACAGAAAAAAAAATTGTGTTGTTTGTTTATCCAGTTCATCCAGCAGCCTTGTATTTTTCTTGGCTGAAAATTTATGTCGTTGTCTAGCTAGAGTCTCCTCTTAAAAGTTAACTTGACTCCTTCTTGTTCTGTTTTTGTTTCATTTGGATTACTATTTATAATTCATCCTTGACGAGCTGCATGCGTATATTATGCCAAGTTAACTATCCCAGTGGAATAAATAATGTAGTATTTTGAGGAGGAGAAAAAAGAAAAAAACAAATTATTCATAATATATTTCGCCTGCAGCACACACACAGAGAGAGGAGAAGCAGTTAGTGTGGTAATTATAGAGCTGGAGCTGTGAGCTGCCTTTCTACTTACTACGCTGGCTGCTTATGTCGTGATGATGCTTCTGTCTAATTTTCTAATTTTATTATTTGTTAAAAATAAAGTAAGAAGCACACACACACATACATATACAGACATTAAAATAATACACAACGTTGACGGTGACTAGACTGGAAGAGTAAGCAAAGTTGGGAGTAAAGTTGATGCAGGAGAAGAGAAAGAAACGAGTTTTATATATCAGATTTATAAATGGCGAGAAAAGATACACATTATTCGGAAGGTTCGTTTTGTGTGTGGTTGGTAATTGACCATGGATTCATGTATGTATGTATGCATACGTTTTTTCGCTTATCAGAGAAATCTATTTTTATGACAAGTTATTTAACTAAATATACTTAAATAGGTAATTGTACACAATGAGCATGCAAATTGGTAGAAGACGAAAAAAAAGAAAAATGTGCCTTTTATTGTTTGCATTGTGCTGATGTCTGTCTTCCTTCATAAACCATTGAAGCTTTTACTGCGATGTTGCTGGCAATGATGATCAGAATGATTGCATTGTCCAGTTCTGTCACAAATACTTTAGTAGCACTGCACTGCTTCAACACAGTTTCACCAGAGTCACCACACCAAACAAGTACGTACCTAGCATGATTTTATTCTCGAAAATAAACGACAATCACATTAAAGCAGAGAAATTAGGAGTTGTGTCTCTCCTTATTCAAGCAGAGAGACCAGACCAGACATAGTACAATGACCACAAGGACCGACGACAAAAAAAATCATAAAATAATTTAATAGGAACAATCATCCAAAGTCAAGTAAAAGTTTGAGAATTGAAATGAAATAACGTTTTGTAATAAACTTCCACCACCACCACCAAGAACCACCCCCACAATCGTTATGATCATCATCATATATTTTTTTTGTCTCGTTTTTTATGGATGCAATCGCACTCAACACATCTAAAACTTAGATGTGAAGAAGTTAGTCAGTTTTAGTTTTCCTCTTCCTTCCTCCACATCATTTTGCCTTGTCTCTCCTCAGCAGCGAATTTGCTTGTTTACGACAATGACAATGGCTGTATTATTATTCATGAGCTAATTGAGAATTATGACTTTATTCATTTCTCTTGTCGACTTGCCTGAAAACTCACTTCTATCCCTCCAGTCCAGTCCAGCCTGCCTCTTTTTTCCTTTTCCAGAAGAGGAGGAAGTTGAAGTTAGCAGAGAGATGCCAACGCACTTTTTTCTTCATACATACATTCCAGTCTAGGTATATGTATTTTTTTCTGCATGTTGAACGTTACCTTACCTTACTCTTCTTATTATGTAATTCATAAATATTTAAATAATTTTATTATTACTTTTACCCCTCTGCTCCACTCCACTCTGCTCTCATGACATGACTTGTGACGCTGAAGATGACGATGATGATGATGACTCTTTGTAATGTTATCCGGACATATTCATTTCATGGTTTTGTGTGGGTGTGGTATTATTGCTGCGTTGTAGTTTTCTGCTCCTGCTGCGTGCCCTATCTCATCATGACAGGTTCAAAAGTAATAATTGTATTATTTACAATGCATCATCATCATCATCGTCATCATCATTGTGCTCATGATGATGATCATCCTCATTACATTACATTACAGTTTTACAGCAACAATCAGCAGAAATCATAAAAGCATGACAGGAGGACATACATAAAATGGTTCGTACATACAACATGCATCATGGAGTGGAGGGAAGTGCAGCAGAGAGATGCAGATAATATTGTTATGATGATGATGATGATTATTATTATTAACTACATGTTTTTCTTCTGTTATCATTGTAATGGAGTGAATTTTGATGTTGTTGGAAAGATATGTGCCAGCAAGTTTTAAATAACTACACGTGTAGTGTAGAAGCGTGAGTGAATATGAATCTCCTCTGGACATAATAACAATTTTTTTCCAATTTTCTCAGTGTTTATCTTGGCTAATTATCTCACACACACACAGGCAGGTCACCAGAACAAGAGCTGCAGGGAGGGCGAGAGGACATCATCGAGATGCTATTGTTTACACATGCATATTAAAATTAACTGGAGGATTGTAGTGTAGTTGTAGTTGTAGCAGTATATAGAGGAGAATGGAGGGGTTGACTATAGATGAAAAGCTATGGATAAAAGAGAAATAATGCCAAGATTTTTGATCCTCTCCTAACTACATACGTCTCTCACCCAGTCTGTTAGTGAGAACAAGGTTTTTTTTCGTAATTCTTGATCTGAGTTGGCCTGGCAGGCTCACATTTCATTTGTGGAGAAACAAAAAATGCATACTATTCAATACCGTATACTTGTGTGACATCATATCCATTTAAAACAGTGATGATGTTGACGATGAAAATGATAATAAAACGCATGTTTCATTGAATTACTTTTGCTTGCTGCTGCGATTATTGCAATCATGTTGGTGGCGTTGTTTTAGGTCACTTGAACACTTGACTTATTTCTTTCTTTTTTTTGAGTGACAAGATTTTTTTTTTGGAGGATGATAGCACCAATGCAATGAACATGATCAATTTTTAAAATAATAATTTTAACGACACGACATGACATGCTTTTCGATGACAGAGAAACCAAACCACCACTCAAGTTGTACTTTAATTTGGACGATAAACTGAACAGCTGGCAGGGCGACGTGAAAAATGACTAATGTAAAATATGCATAGTATTATGAGAATATTTTTAAACTCAAACTGCTACTATGGCCATCGCTACAACTATCCATGTCAAATTATTATTAAAATTAGGAGGTAGGTGACGGCGGTGGTGGCTGTAAAAAAATACTGATGACAAGACAATTCAAACGTAAATCGTAACGCAATACAAAATGCAAATGACAGAGTATGTGCGAAAGAAACTGCAGGCAAAAACTAAAAACATTAAAATGACTTGGTTTCGCAACAATGAAACAACGGCAGGGGTGATAATTAAATATTTTGGCATAGTTTCTAAACTGCTCCACGTGTCAATACTAACTTGACGATGTTATGTGACATGCTTACAATTGTAGGAAGGACGGTCACGCACTTTTACAACTCATTAAGGACGTTTCAGTCCATATGTGTATTAAATACGCACTATTATTTATGCTTATCTCGAATAAATTACTAAAGCAATGACTGATACACATTCTAAGGAAATTGTGCACAAGAATATTGGACAAAAGAGAACTGGTTTATTTGTAGGTATGCTTTTGCCATAAAAAATTTGAACACGAAATTATGCATATGAAAGCATTTTTTCTAGACTACCTAGTTCAATTTCTATTCAGAATCACTTCTGCTTTGCATTGTTTTTTGCAAAAATGGAACGAGTGCAGTCGGCTCAGGATTTGGCAGAATTCAGCATGTTTATGCTCCCAACGAATGCGCAAGACTGTTCAATAATAGCAATAAAAAGTCCATTCTCATTTTCCCGATCAAAATTTAAAAATGTAATCCTAGCACGCGACGTCCTTTTGGTCCTGCATGCAAAACCCCAATGGGGAATGAGAATGAAGATTAAAGGCTGAATAATGCGCCGTTGTTACAAGGGATTTTGCGGAATATTTAGTCAAAAACAACATTCAATTTATTATGTAGTGGTATGGTAAGTACCTTGTACTCATCAAGTACATATTCTTTTTAGTGAAAATCAAGAAAACAACAATTGGCTAAATTAATAATATTTTCATTGAACCAGTCTGCCTAAAACAGCAGTGAATTCAGTATTCCAGTGGTGACTTTAGTGCAGATAATGGAAATGTACAGAAAGGCAATAATAATTACACCCTGTCGAGTTGGAGTGATTGGCTTGGTGGTGATAAAAATGATAAGAAGTGAAGGTTGTGCATTGAATTTGGCAGGAAAATTTGTACAGTCATTATCGTGCGCATCATGACTACTTGGTTTTGAGTATTGTAAATTAAAATTCCGAACCCCACCTATTTATTTATTTATTTATTAAGAAAGTTCCTGGCATAGCTCTCACGCATTATTTCTATTATATTCCAGGCCCAAAGCTACAAAAGCCGTTATCTTGCACAAAGGAAAACCGCTGGCACCTCCCCCCATTTCATACTCACAGTGGAAATGGCAAAACCTTGGAACTCGTCAAGGTCTAGAGCAATACCGACGACAAATGGCAGGTAGTACCAGTGGAGGAATCAACCCTTCGTCATCATCCATAAACTCTAACAGTATTTATCCAAACGGAAATGGAGGTAGCTCATCCTACCACCATCGACAATTAGGTCATCATCATCATCACACCAACAACAACAGATATTTTGGGAGCAGCAGCAACACAAATACACATGCTTCACCTTACAGCAACAATAACAACAACGGCTATTCTGCAGGACCCGTCATGCGCCCCTCGTCTCATTCTTCACCGTCATCGTCTTCATCATCCCAAGGGAAGTCGTGGACAGGAGGGAGCAACAACAACAGGGCCCAACCTCAAACCCCAGGTAGTCTTCTAGTCTGCTGACTACATGCATGGCATGCATATTCAAGCATACATACCTGTATTTTTTTACACAGCAGCAACAACAGCATCAGAAAAGCAAAGTCAGTCAACCGTGTAAATACATGTCAAGTCATGTCACATCTTCATTTTCCTTACAAATCAACCATTCAATCCACCAACAAGTTATTTCTTCTCTGCTTTCTCTCCTTTTTTATTACTGCCGACTATTATATAAGTAGTTAAATATACTATATTTTTCGACCTTTTTTGGTAATACCCTCTCATAAAAAGTATTACCATACTGTAAGCATTATTATTATTATCAATGCTTTTTTATTTTTTGCACCAACAACACCATTGCTCTTATTGAAACTGGCATGTGCACGACGGTTATTTTTAACTGTTATTATTGCTTATATGTATGTACTTAAAATATTCTTTTGTTTACAAGCACTCTCTTCAATGATATTTTCCATGAAAATCCTAGTAACAGAGCATATACAATACAACTGGAGACCAGCAGCAACAAAGTCATGACAAAATAGTAGTAATAATCATAAGAGTAATTACATGTCGCATTAATATGCACTATTACACGGAAGAAATTAAACATAAATATTTCTTTCTGTTTTGTCACGTAAAGTCTTCCCCTCTCTGTTATCATTAGTAGTATAAAGTAGTATTGTGTTTGACATTGCTGCTGTTTGTTCACTTGTGAGTGGTTTAACGGCAAAAAAACTGCTTACATGATAGTTTACATGTTTTTCTTATTTTTTGTCATCACAGCTATTAAGATGGTATGAAAAAAAATTCATCCATGAGCATGTTTATTATTATTACCTATTCATTTAACATTTCCTTTCTATTTTCTTGGCTGGCCTGCGTTTACAATCCTCGTGCACTTTTCTCGAAATGAATTACAGTTGAATGCTGAATGTCAATGCTACTTGGCTTACATTTTTAACAAAAAACGAACAAGCACTCCTATTTTTTATCTTGTTCTTCTACCCCTTCTACTCTTTTTCTTGACGTCCCATTAAAAGCTGTTCATGTCGTGTGAAGATAGAAGGGAATGTGACAATTCAATTAGCATTACAGAGCTGAGGCTTCCCATAATAATAATAATAATAATATCATGTGCAGCAGTAGAGATGATAGCAAATGGTTTCGAAAAAATAATGTTGTAGAAAATAAGATGAGATTGTAGTGGAGTTGGAGGAGTAAGTAAAAGGACAAATAGTATTCTCACTTACAATCAGTCAGTCAATCCCGTAATAGTAGTTTAAGGCGGGGGAGAGGCTGAATGCATGCAGAATAATATAGAATACGCTCAGTGAAATAAATGGGCCATTTGTCTAGTGACTTTGCTAAATAATAAAACACGTTTCCTCTTGAAAGGAACAGTAGTATTTTTTTATGAGGAGGGTGATACCCTTCTTTAATGGCAAGTAGGTAAAAGAAAGAAGATGAAAGATTGATCAAATGCAAATAATACAAACGCCCATTAATGATAATAATGATATTATGTATTGTATACGATGTAAATAAATGGGAATAGTGTCACCTCCAAGCTGTTAGTTTCTTTCTATTGTTACTGCTTCCTATGTCGGTAGTCATAAGGACGGTAAATGAAGAAGAAAAGTGATTCTCTTATTGCCTCCATTCCAGCCTAAATAGAAAAAAGGAGTGCAAAAACAGCGATAAAAACGTAATGTAGGCTGTGTGTAATGGAAAGATAAGATAAGCAAGAAAGAAAAAAAGAGATGGAAGGAAAAAAGGATATCATTCCTATTTATCTTGTTTCTCTTCCTTTTTTATCGATGACTTTGCCTTATTTGAAAAAAAGAGGTTCTGACTTTGAGACTCGTTTAGAGAAGGTCTTGAACTTGTTGGCTACGCACTGCTAAAAAGTGCTTTCAACGCTTCAATGAATTTGCTTGCTGGATTGGATATTTATATGACTGAAGTAGTTGCTGTGTGTGTTCAAAGGAAAATGATTTACAGAAGTCATCAGAGCTAAATGCTACAACTACCAAGATGTGAACTTTTTCCTGCTTCTTTCCTTAATCAGATAAATGATACAATAGTATCGGTAATTGATACGGTGTAGTAGTAGTAGGTTTTGCTGAAAATAAATTCCTTTCTTTGCAGAGTATTTCATACCATCGTGTATGCTCAAATACTTTGATTTCATGGCGAAGTCTTAAGTAACACAGCATTAATATCATTGGATTCACTATCAATCAGTTTTCCAGATGTGCGTACAATCACAAGAAAGAAAATGGAGAAAAGTGTTGGGTATAGATAAGCTGTTGATAAAGATGATCTATGTATGTAGCATGTCCTATGTACTTAATCTTTTCCTTCTTCCTGTCAGTCCATACAAGTTTCCGTCGTCACAGATGAATTAATTGAGTTGTCAGCGCTGCATGGCTTTTCTGCAAGCAACAAAGCTTATGAAGATTACGCAAATAAATTGATAAGGAAAAAGTCAGCCAAAATAATTTATGACGATTCTTTGTCGTTCTGATGATTATCGATTAGTAGTACTTACTTTGTTACAGCGACATTTTTATCCATACATACATACATACATATAAGCATAAAAGTGCCACCTCTTTTTTTTTTGCTTCTTAAACTTTTTTTTGAAATTGACATATTTATTGGGTGGAATCTGAAACTAATTTTAATTTTTTTATCTGCACAAGTGCATATATACATGCTTGCACGCTTTAATTCAATACAAATCATAACGATAGGGAATAGGGAACTTGAGTACGCAGATAGGAAAATGCAAAAAGATGCTGAAGCAATGCATCATGAAAATAAATCAGAATCAGACAGCTAATTTGTTAACCATGTTTACTATTATTAATTATCCTGTATCGACTCTTTTTTCGTTTATTCATCATTTTCTGTAGGGGCGGCTATTTCTGAGGCTGTGCGTCATGCACTCAAAGTAAGAAAGGAGGCTTCATGTAGCGTTCCACAGCCGAGGGTTGTACGCGTGCAGGACTTTTACCCGCATCCTGGTAAAACTTACGTTCCTCACTGCACCATTCTTCATCAGTGCTCGGATGACACAGGATGCTGTCGACATGACACGTACACGTGTTCTCCGAAAACCACACAGCGTGTTGAACTTGCCTTCTACGTAAGTTCTTAATTGAGAGTAATATAGTATTATCGGGAAGAAGATGGGCAAAATCATTGTGAATTTTATTTAAAAAGTTATGAGAAAAAGGCATAATTAAAATAATGAGTTGCGCATTCATAGACCATCACGCTAGATCAGTCTCGAGCTCCGATGGTGGATCGGCTTGTGTTTTATAATCACACGGAATGCGAGTGTCGTGACAAGTTGGATGAAATGATGCCTCGAGATCAACAATACACCCCATCTTCTTCAGCGCCCTCGTCACCAGCATCCTCCCCCTCATCATCCTTACTAACCGTGGCATCATCTTCCTATCTGGACCCTTATTCATTTCCTAGTGGTTCGGTGGCTCGAAAGAGTGCAATCATTGACAGCAACTCCATTGATGACCACTCTCAACTGCAGACCAATCAATGCAAGTGTCCTTCGGAGTTCAACGAAAGGTCCCTCTCAGATGGCCTATGTTCGTGTGACTGTTTCGACAAGGAGAAAAAGTGTCTTCGTTTGAAACGTGGTAGAGATTTCTTCACTCTCGCAGACAAATGGTAGGATACTAGTCAATCATATGCATGCACCGTTCAGGTAGTGTCAACTTTTCTTATCGTCTTTCATAATATATTCCCTTATCTTCATCGTATCACAGGTGCATTCAGTCTGGTCGGTGTGAGGTTCCTGAATGTGCATACGGACCATATATTCACTTGATCGGCAGATGTCCACGGAAACGAGAGCGATCTGGACAAACAACTTCTTGGACAAGATATCTTACCAGCTAAATGCTGAGTTTATGATGTCGAAATGCCCCACACATTGCCATTTTTTCTCATTCTCAGGTTTCCTGTCAGTTGCACCATCCCACCCAATCCAAAATGTACTAATGATCAGGATCATTAAATGTTTATTCCTTTATAATTCTAAATCAACGAGTTTTTGTCCAACTCCCGAAAAAATGTAATGTTCGTTCATCGAGAAGAAAAGTCTGAAAAAGAGCGTCAGGACAGTAGGATGCGGAAACAAAAAGAAGGTAAGAACAATACAGAACCAAATTCCCAATAAAAATATTATTCGCGCTGTTTATTTCAGTAAATAATCTTACAAATAAGAATAGGTTGAAGTAACAAATGTTCACAATTTTTATTTTTGTTCAGTTATCGTTGTGATAAGCAATATTTTTTAAAACACTGATTTACAACAACTTACTTTGTAGGATATGGAGGAGCGTAATAAATTTAGCATAGGTCATGAATGATAGAAGAATAAATCACATTGAATTAAAGATGATAAATATTACTTGGGTGTGTGCTATAAATAATTAAGATGTAGTACCGTTATAAATTACTATTAAATAATAATTATATTCATGAGTGTTTGGGTGCACATATTTATGCTATTATGCCCATTATAATCTAAATACATGACATTTTATTAGTTGATTAATGCTTTAAAACCAAGTGCAGTCCAACATCAGCGTTAGTTGAAGATTACTACAATTAAAAAAAATAACTTGAGGCTTTAGAAGAAACAAAGTAAAATAGGATACGTGCTTAAAAAACTGGTTAGCCAATTTTTTCAAACTATCGTTGCTGTTTCAATAAAAATAACTATATCTTGTAAAGTAGGAAGAATTTAAACTGTAAGTAACTAAAGTATTGTCGGGAATTGATCTCGAAGTTAGTCAAGTCAAGCCTACCAAAACAATTAACAGCAAACTTGAGAAATGAGTCCTCATTTACTTAACTTTGTCACGGTTCTTAGGATTAGAAGTAGAACAAGCTTAAAAATCATGATGAAGAGATGAACCACTCTTACACAAACATTAAAAATGTTCGACCATATTAGGTATTACAATTAAAATTTACTGTGTCTGTATTTATGCTTTTATTTTATTTTATTTTCAATGTAATTTTTTTACATAATACGGAACTATAGATGGTAGATTCTCAGTTTCAGAAAAGGTAGCTGCACCATCCATGAAATCTGAAAAAATACGTTCGCTTAATGTAGGATTTTTATTGTAAATATTACTTACTTATTAGTATTTTTACGTTAATAATGTTTAGAACACGTATAAATATGACAAACACTTAAAACATTTATATTATACTGCGAATTAATTGGTAGCCAATTTGTACGAATTCCTAATGGTAATTAATTATATTTCAAAGTCGGTGGGAATGGCAAAGGTTTGTGCAAAATAAGATGAGGGAAGAAAGCAAAAGTTTGAGATATGAATAAAGATGGAGTTCTGTTGGCTGCAGTGCGTAGCAGGAGAAAAATAACTAAAATTAATAAGCGGTTCTTTAAATTTCGTTGCATTTATTTCAAAATTCATCCCTAAATCATCATTAATCGACACCATACCTTTTCATAACGCACTTCTTTATGCAACTATGCTGCGAACCATATAAGAAAAAATGTCTCATATGAACATTCACTTCTGGTAAAACTTTCAATCAAACTACTACGAAATCAACTATCATCAACATCACTGCATTTTTTTATACTAGTCATACCCAATGACCTTGCTTTGCAAATTATCCATCTATTCAATTTTTATTTTGGGGATAAATCATTTTACAATGTCTATTTTTCACATCCGATGAAAAGAATAAAAAAGGTGTCAAATGTTTACTACTGTATGGTAACAGCAGCACTTGTACGTGAACCAAGTGTGTTGTTATCACTAGTCGAGAAAAAGAAGACAAAAAGAAAAAAATCAAGGGTAGTAGCTGTAGCAACGACAAAATACTATGCACAGGTAAGACAAGAGGGGTGAAAGAAAGATAACAAGGAAACGGATTGTGAGGTTAAGTCAGTGAATTTTCAGAATCAATTAAATATAAATATTTATCGTAGTGCATAGATTTCTATCGCGACGAATAAAAATAAAGACAAGATACCTTTGCCTAATTACATTCAATAAAATAAGAGAAGTTCAACACAATTAATTATTAGCTTAAAAAGTGTCAATTTACCAGTCATGAGGATTATTCCAGTAAGACTACGTTACTATCTCGTTGGCTGCACTGAAGGCAGGCTAGGTTTTTAATCAAAGATGCCACGCAGCCCCGACATTTAATATGATAGCAGTCGGAGCCGGTCCCCATCAGCATATTTTTTGAAAAGATTTTGCACTCTGGACAAACGGCACCTCCGTTTTTATTGATGTTTGCAACTGTCAACAATAAAGCAATAGCCAATCAATCACTGCATCGCAAAAGATTCTCAAAAGGTAACAACATTAGTGCATTAATTATCAGTTAATGAAGTTATTAATGATGGTACCCTGACATACTTTCTTTTATTGCCTTCTTTAACCGCACGTCCGTAACAGTCACAGCACCTCCAACTTCCTTCTTGTTGTTTTTGGTGGGGTTGGGTAGGATGCTATCCTCACCTTTTTCCTCAACTCCTTTTTTTTCCATGTTTTTTGTCTTGTGCAAAAAACGTAAATTACGTTGCGTTTCGCTAAATACTATCAAATTAAAAATCAAGTAATAATTAATAAGTTTGCGTGATAAAAGTAACACTTCTCAAACCAACAACGATACTACTACAGCTTCTACGGTTGAATAATTTCATTCGCAAAACAAACAATATCTTCTCACATCTTTAATGCGCCTCTACAAAAACATTCTTGCACTGCCCCTTTCTCATTTTCATACTTGTGGTAATGTGTAGTCTTTGGGTTCATTGAGTGTTAACGATAAGGTATGTAAACTAACGTGAACACTTATTTATGCCAGTTTACCAAAATCACCAGGAAGATCATGCCATGCCTTATCGTTTCTCAACGCGAGTGATTGTCATCGTGCTACTTGACTTCGTAGTAATTTGCGAACATATCTTTTTAGTCAAACATTCAAAGACAATGCGTTTGAATTTTTGTACGTTAAACAGCTATAAGCGCATATTTGCCCTAAATTGTCTTTTTGCATCAGCCGTGTATTTCACTTACAAAACAACAGTCGGCATTTCTCACGTTTGGAGAACAGACAGCTCTCTAACTCAGATGGGAGGTGGGAGAGAGTCAAGTCAAATCACATTTGATTTCACATTTCAAATCTTTATAATTTTGAGTAAAAAAAACCTTCAAAATCTATGATACTACCAAAATAAAAAAGGAAGCGGCAGTAGTAAAAACCAAGCATAACCACAGCACGCACTCGTCTCTACTTCATTTAAATCAGAAAGCTTCCTCCCAGACAAGTTTTAAATAAACAGAGGCAGCAGCAGCACAATATTTCTGGAGAGAGAGAAAAAGTTAACGCTCTCCTCTGGATGGCAATGCTTTCCAAACAAATAGCTGTAAAAATGATAATATTTTACTCTGACTCTCCTCCACTCGACAAAGTACGCACCATTTTTATTATTTGCTTTCTTGTGCTGTTCATCCCTTTTATTCTAATCATCATCATCATCGCCCTGTCACAATTTTCCAGCATACTTGAGTAAGTTAGTAGCAGCAGTGTCTACTTATTTGTTTTTTTTATATCCTCAGCAAAATTTTCTACAACTTTTGACATGCTTTCCAACTTCCAACTGTTCCAAAATAAAAAACCCATTTTCCTATTTTAGGGTTAAATCCCTCCTCGTAAAGAATCTTTCCGGCTAGAAAAAAGGAAATGTGGCCAAATGTACGACCACCACCGCCAAAGTAAAGTAATGAACCTAACCGAGTCAACCAACTTTATATTATATGATTTTTTATGTCTTCCTCTCAAAATCATCATCATTCTTCCGGTCCATTGCGTGTTTAACGATGATATGATTTGATGAAATGATATGATGACCGTTGCTTTGATC
>JAHZMZ010005098.1:0-13014 GCA_027743805.1 Lepidocyrtoides sp. E14
TCAATTTTGTAGGAGAAAAGAGGGGAAGGGAGTGGAGTGGTCAATTTTATCCAGGAAAAGGGGGGAGGGGAGTGGAGTGGTGAGCATTGGTTACGAGGGGAGTGGAGGAAAAAAATAGTGCCCATCTCTGTATCTACTACTATACCGTGTTGATTTGATGATGCTCAAGTTTATTTTTAATGGAGTAAGTTAGCTAGTTACCGGACGGACATTGTGCTCTTTGCATTCTCAATTCCCAAATTGTGCTTTATTTCGGGTTATCAGGATATAAGATAACAATAATGATAATAGAAACCTATTTGCGTGTGAGTTAGCCCTACAATTCAGGTAAAAATCATCAATAACTTTGTGTGGTTTTTACGTACTTGTTTTGTGGTCAACATATTCCTGGTGATTGAGAATTGTGATGAAGCACATAGGGAAAAAACAAGATAACAAGTGCAAAATTTTTGGTAGAGTAAAAGATAAAACGACATAACTACTGGAAAGATAAAACGTATATGTATAGCATTATACTACTTCAAGAGAAAATCACCCCCATTCACCGCAACATCTTTGCTTAGGTACATTATTATTTATACATTATTATTTATCTGAGTGAACGACAGACAAAGTCAAGACTCATTTTTTTTAAATGAACTAGGTCTCACATTTATTGCGTTACGTGTGCAATGTGCAAGTATACTAATTTCCTAATCCACAAGTAGTATTTGGCACAACTATTGTCAGCGTCAGTCAACATCATCATCAATAGGATTGAATTCTGAATGTTATCAAATCAACACTTACACGCGTTTCTATCGAAAGGTAAGGCACTACCTATTTAATTTGTATTGGTATACAATTTGAGATATTTGTTTGAGATAAAATAGCAATAAAAGCAGTATTCTAGCTCCATTACTGGTAGAAACTGGAGACATTTTATTTTATCAAAGCCACTAGACCATTACTGTGACTCGTAATGTAAGGAAGGTGAAGGTGAATTTGAAGGACCTTTAAGAAAATCAAATTATTTTTTAAATCTATTCAGAAAGGACAATTTGTGTTCATCATATCCTGTGTGTGGTGGTTTATTATTGCATCTCGAATAGATTTGTATAGATCTTCATTATATAGATTGAGATCATCATTTATATAAAAATTCATACAAAAAAAGCAATTTACAATCTTTCCATCCTAAAGATTGAGAATGCTGTAAGAAACATAATGCACATTATACTTTTAGAAATGGTAAGAAAGGTAGAGAACTCGTGCCTTCATTTCATAATGTCATTTTCCTCTCTCTCTCTCTCTTGACTGTTCTTCTATTCTACTATATCACATCAATCATCTCTCTTGCTATTGCGTTGCATAATAGAGCACGATCTCATTTAAAATATTAGTTGATGATGATGATGCTATCATCATTGTTACTTTTATTACACGCAAAAACATGGAATAAAATACTTGCGACTTGTATTTACTTTTTCTATCATTCACAGCTTCGTTTCTGTTATATTGGTATTTTTGCTATACATTACATCACCGTTGTCTTTATGGGAGGTTCATAATCATTTTAGCATCGTTAAAACAAGTAATGGAATATTTTACGAGCAGTATGGAAAATAGAACCTGGTCTGGATAATAATATTTTTCCCATTAGTAAATAAAATTAAAGTTCAGCTCCGACACTGCGTCGCAATTTCTTTCATTTCCTGTCCTAGTGGTTTGCATACAAACTCATAATATATGAGAAGGACGGATATGGCACCGATTAACAACAATAGGTAGCCTCCTGGAACATGACTCTGCAGGTGGCTTGCATTGTGCATAGGTAATATGTATATACTGGATTGAGCTTTTCTGGCACACATGCTTTGAAACAGGGAATGGATGTCACTCAAGTGTTTGATGGTGCCTTTTGTAATCACAGACACACGTATCGCAACCAACCATAATTTATGCACGCTGTATTAATAATCAGGCATGTATGATTTTTTTTATTAAAAAATCAGTTACATTCTCTGCTATAAATCATTCTAGTAACCTGATCTAAAACGCTTGCTTGCGTAGGCCAGGTGTTCTGCATTACATCTCTCGTCAGTGTCAATCAATCAAACTGAAATAATAGTTTGAAAATCTGTGGTTCTACAATCACAGTCTATGGTAGCGTTTACCATGAACTTAGTTTCTGTATGCATTTTTGCAGTTGGTAAACATTATGCTTCGCTGGTAAACTTTTTTTCTGCGCAATAATAATTGATTAAAATCACTCTACTTGACTTGTTAGGGCCAGAGGCTAAAAAAAACTACAGAAGGAGGTGGAAGTAGAATATTAAATCGACTATTCGTACAAATTGATTAAAGAACTCCGGTGACAGTAGCGTTTACATAATTAAGTAAGGCAAGCAATAAGTTGGGTCAACTGCATAGTATTTACAGTAACAGTCTAAACGGCAGCAGCAAACATGATGACCCCAACTACAACTTGTCAAATCTGTCAGCATCGCTCTTACCATCAGAGATCATTATGGTAGAAAACAGTAGAGTTGAAGTCCTAAAAGTACCAGTAATTAATGTTTTTGCAAAAAAAATCTACTACACTCACTCGTAGTGGTGCATGTATCAATCTTTTCTACTCCATTTGGACGATATTTTAGATTTCAATAAAACGGCTAATTTTGTATAGTGCCAAAAAATCATGCACAAAGATGACATAAAATAGGCAGGGACTGTAATGACAATAACCTACTTTTTAATGTTTGCCTGGAGGTTCTTTCTATTTGACGAATAAATTGCTGCAATAAATTGTGCTATTCTAATTGTACAGCACTGATTATAAATTATAAGCATCACATGTTGGAGACATTTTCATTTTCAATTCAGCAATTACCATTTCGTGATGGTAAACTTGTATCAGTGCCAAAATATTCCTTTCCTTCCTTTTTGCTTGCTGTTACTAGCTGCTGATTGTCGTGTCATTCTTTTAAAAGTAGGACTTGTTTTTAAAGAATACATTCGGCTACTCGCCTTCATTGCGAATATGCACGAAAAGGTGCATATTTTTTGCATCATGTCACCTCTACATCTCTTTCCCATTGCTATATGTTTAATGCATAATAAAACTCATCGTCGCAAAATTTCTTGACATTGTCTCATCACGTAGAACGATTAAATCATTGACGACATGTGTGACGTTTTCAATATTTTTTCTCCAGCAAATTGTAGTGTTGAAAAAGATGACGATAACAAAGGCAAAACAAAAAAATTAATTATGTACTTGTCTGTCACTACGTAGGCACACATTAAATGTGTGCTCGTTGGAAAATCAAAACTTTTAGACGAACACCCACCTCGAAGAAATGTTTTGAAAGTATTGAAAGTGCTCTTAAGCACACCACCACATTACATCATCATATACATAAGTACACTTTCATACAAAACGCTGTCAAGTGTGCACAACATTTTTTTTTCGTTCAAGATGACTCTTCAAAAACACCACAAATATGCGCACAGTATATTGCACAAATACTACTCCAGTAACTCCCCATGAAAATGATTAAATATTTGAGCTACTGGACACTACCACTGCTGCAATGAAGTTACGAGTAAGCATCAATGCATCATCAACAGCAGCAGCGCTTTGAGATGACAGCGAAACGCTAGAATGCGCATAATTAGCACAGTAAAAATGACTCATGATTATCTTTGATCATCCACACAACAATGCAATGACTTTATGGATGTATAATGGTTTAACGTCATCACCATTTCCATCCTTTTATGTCCTACTCAAAATTCTTCATGCTGATCATGGTACTTTTTAAAAAACTAAAGAATATTTTTCCAACTGAACTGAACGGATGTTGCGATGCTCTCACCACTTTGCACTTCTTTCATCCACATCACGTACATTAAAATATTATGCATATTATTCCAAAGCAATTTTTGCCATAAAATCCTCTAACTCGACTAATTCATCTAATTTTCATACCCAGTCCAGTATATCTGTTTTCCTGTGTGAAATTTCAGCTGTGCAATGCTGGGTTTTAAAAAACGCCAAACGCCAAGGTACACACATCGAAACAACAACTTTGTTTAAAAAAAACTCCTTATGTTTAATTCAGCCGACTTTGTGTTGGCATGTGCTTGTAAATCGGCTACATGATTAAATTAAAATGAGGACGCAGAATGCCACAACAAGTACAAAGACGACGTATGATGATGATCATCATCATCATCATGTTTATAATAATATGATTCCTGCCTGCTGCTTCTTGTATTTTTTTCAAGTGTGTCCATAAATTCTTATGCACTATGGTACACACACACAAACTTGACTTGCCAAATGCGAGCAAGGTGACTCCTATTAAAACCTTTACCGACAAAAATTGCAAAGATATGAAATATGTAAATATATACAGTGAAACGTAAGTTTGCAACCAATTAAAAAGTACTATGTATATATCTACTTACCTAAATGGATTTTAAACTTTGTCTTAAAAATTAAGTCATTATAGATTATAGATATGAAGTATAATTTTTATGCTTATATGTTCACGTGTACTTCAGTCTCTTAATACTATATGTACGAAACACGTAGGCTATGCAGGATAAAAATTATAAAATGTATAATGAGCTAATATGAAGCGGTGTCACGCATGGAACATGTACAAAAGACAAGCAGGCAGGGAGAGTGGAGTTGTAAGAGGCTGGATGCAGGCATGGGGCATGTCGTGACTTGACTTTTTACAAGAAGCTAGCTGAGATTCTTGTGTAATTTTTCTCGTATTTACAACACTTTACCTGTAAATAAATGTACAGGTAAATACATTTTGCGTCTACCTTAAAAATATTTCACCTCAGCCAGCTTACAGTATTTTCAACTTTTTATCAATCAATAAAATTTAACAATATTATTATAGTCAAGTTAGAGTTCATTCATACGCTACAACAGTTGAAAAAAGTACGTTTTTTAAGAAGAATGAGCCAGCTACAGTACGAACATAGTTACATATATGCATAATATATTTACATTATGAAGTTCGTAGAGGTAGGGGATAGATGACATACCGAATATACTGTTCATCAATTTATTATTAGAATTACTTCAAAAAGTGAAGTCATATTGTGAAAATTATTGAAACTGAAACAATGGTATAGAGCCTGTCATATATCTTCCCAACGCAAAAAGAATTCACTCTTCTCCTGCGGTTAGCGTTTAAACGCTTTTTTATTTTATTGCTGTAGGAGGTAAGGGGTAAAGTCTTTTACGCAACCACATCAACTTCAACTCGATAGCACTCCAGGAGTTTATTTTATACTTGAATACTTCAGAAAAACACTTGTTAATGCTCGGTCTCTATTTTCTCCACGTCGTCCTGTAGCTAGCAGCCTTTCATGTTCATCATCTCTACTAACTTACGTTGTTGATAGAAGGAAGGATAATACATAATATGTCACTGATTTTCTAGAGAAATTCCCAACCTACACCCTAAAGCAGCATGCACAAGCAAGTACATTTTTTGCTGCGTGGAAAAAATTCAGAAGATGATAAGTTTGCTTATCGTCATATTAATATAATTTATGATGGATTACTCAAAATAATGTTTGTTTAGCATGTCATCACTTTTGTAGTGGCCTACAACAACACTTAATTCGTTAAGAAAAAAATTGCACTTCCACACGTTCCACACCATTTCCAATTCCTCCATGCATTTGGCAGTAAATATAGTACAAAAGATTGTTGGTTGGGGTTTTGGTTTAGTTACGGCTTTAAAATGCCCACAACACAAATTCTGTAGGCATGTTGTTGTATGCCATGGTTGTATAACGACGGCAAGGTGGCATCTTGGTGTCTCATTTCACTCTAAAAAGCACACCATTCAACTGTCTATCTCTCTGCTGCGGTTTCATGCGGCAATTGAGCCGTATTCGTATAACCTTCGTTGGCAAACAGGATGAAAGCGTTTAGTATCTTATGGGAATCCGAGAGGAGACGATGGTCAAGGAGGAAGCATATTTTTTACGTGGGGTTTTGTCTTGCTGTACCAATAAGAAAGGTGAAGTGACTTTGTATGTGGTGAGTGTTGACTAATAAGTAAGTTAGTTAAAGTAGATTTACTGGAATATCGAGTGTGACGCGACGCGAAAAAAACAAGTTAAAGTTCTCACACAAATTGCAAATAATAAAATAACAAAGATAAAAAGACATTTTTTATGCGTTTGCATGCTTCTGTGGTGAACTATTTTTATGCAGATTTAAAAAACACCAACGTGTAGAAATCATTAATTGTAGTTGGCATTGAATGGAAAGGAAACTGCTGGAAAAAAAGGTTTGTTAAAACTTTGTATTTAAATTTATTGTGAATACATACTCAGGCTCTTTGGTTTCTTAATCAAATTTATTTTTTTATACTTTTGATGATGCTACGATCAGTGCTTATCAAAACATGCATAAATACTCCTGGACGGTATGAATGTGTGGGATTATCGTTCATTTATACTTGTTTCATGAGCTTGTGAGCATTGAAGTGGGTGATTTTCTTTGTTCTTCGTTTTTACTCCAGGCTTGTCAGTTAGCGTCAAAATTCATAATGCCATTCCTGTGTTGTTTCAAGTACCTAGTGGGATTTTCGACAAACGTGTCTGTTCTCACGTTAAGTTGAGAGGGTTGTTTAATATCAATTTTTTGGGTTATCAGGAAATTAAAACAGCAAACTGACATGTTTGAGTATTTGTTGATGGTATGTGCGCAAGCGAGCAAGTGTGGTGAGAGAAAGATATAGTGAGATAATTGAAGAGGGATTATGGCAGTAAAGTTTTCTACGTTTTGATCATATTCTTTTACAAGCGTTTCAAGAATGTACAAAAGTCAGAAAATTAATTTTGCATAGGTTTGTGGCAATTTTTTCCTATTTGTATTTAGAGGTTTCTTTTTTTTTTTTGGTTTTCAGAATAAAAGTCAACAAACAGATTGAAAATGGGCAATTCAGATTGTCACGACTGGGTTCGTCTGGAAGTGCTTATATTACGAAGAGCATGCACCCTTCTCCGTAGACTCTTCCGTCGACGCTGGAAATTGAGTGAAAGCACGGAATGGTCAGATTCCCCCGAATTCGGTGAACAATTTGTGGCTGGAATGGGCTCCCACATTTATCAGACTTGTGGTCGCCTTCACAAGCTTACACTTAAGGAAGGCGATATAAACAATTGGGATTTCACTATGCTCAGTCGCATTCTTCAAGAGACCCAGTTCAATGTACCAGAAGACATGAAGGGTGAGCAGGAAGACGAAAATAAAAGACTGGAGCAGCTAATTTCTTTTCGGAACAAGGCAACCCACCACCAACGGAAAAGCATGGATGATGATGAGTTTTGTCGATATTGGGATGAAATTGAGAAAATTTTAGTTTCTTTCGGAGAATCTGAAAAGCAATTGGAAGAGCTAAAATTGAGCCCGAGCATAAGCGAAGACTCTCTCCTGTCCAGTAGTATTATGAGTGACGATGACCAACGTCCACTCAGCCCAGAGCATATTTCTGAAGCGAGACGACTGAAGGATGAAGCCAAGTCTGCATTGAATTCCTCCAGAGCTAATAAAATCGATCAAGCAATGCAGTCCCTCACCACAGCTATTTCTCTTGATGGTTTACCAGAAATGGAACTTGGCGTCTTATACGCTAGTCGATCAGAAGCTTATCTCCGCAAAGCAAGCAGTATCACTAATAACACAGAGGGTAGAACAGAGATAGCTTATCTAGCTCTAAAGGATGCCAAGCAAGCTTTGAATCTGAGGCCAGCTTGGGGCTTGGCTCACTATCGAGTGGGAAAGGCGTACGTAGAAATTGGAAAGTTGAAGAAAGCGGCCAAGTTTCTAGATCAAGCTTTGGATTTAGAACCGGACATGGACGAGATAAAAAAAGAACGTAAAACTTGCGACTTGCGATTGATTGAGTTTGAGCGCATGTCAACATCGTCGGGGCTAGGCAGTCGGGGTACAACGCCTGATGCTTTTGATGACTTTGATCCCACCTCAAAAACATTTCCCCATAGTCTACAACCCAGCTACCTTCCAGGTGCCACTAGACTCTCTCCCATTGTTCAGCATTGCATGGACAGAATCTTTTTTGACTGGGATGACCGTTCAAATCCGCTTGCGGATATTTACCGAGCCCACAAGCTGAGGGATGGGGTTGACGTCAAAAGAAACTACAAGGAGGCTGCACAACTTTATAGAAAGGGTGTGAAGAGTCAAAATCCTGAAGCAATGTATAATTTAGCGCTTTTAAAGCTGCATGGGCACGGTGTCAGACATGATGTGGCCGGTGCCATTCTACTTTTAAAGAAAGCATCAAAACAGCCGTACAAAGTTTGTAAAGGTTCCGGCTCCAATTTCGTTTCAAATGTGGGTGTTGGCGAGTCAGAGTTTCTGTTGGGGGTGCTAGCCTATGTAGGATATGGATTTCCACAAAAGGACGCTTTCTCGGCTGCACACTATTTTGGGGACGCAGCAGACCACGGTAGTGGACCTGCAGCACATAATCTAGCTGTTTTGCATTATGAAGGGAAAGGGGTGGTCAAGGACGAAGATAGGGCTATTCAACTTTGGAAATTGGGGTCAGCTCGAAGTGTGCTTCATAGTATGGTAGCTCTCGCCATTTATTGTCTAAAAAATTGGCAAACGGAACAGGCAAGAAGCTGGCTGGCCACTGCGTATGACATGGATCCCCACAATGTGCAAGATGATTTCCCCTTGACATCTGAAGAGCAAGAGGAGATGCATCAAAAAATGCATCAGATTGACGTGTGGAGAAGCAGATACACTCTTCGTGAAATCAACAAGTGGGAAACTGGGGTGGGACTGGGATCCACGAGATTCAGCAGCTCGGTGAACAACAACGCAACTAGCTCTGCAAATTTGAAACCTCGTATTGTGAGAATGCTGCGTAGATTAGATCATGAGAAAGAAAAAATTGCCAAGGTGGAGGAGTATCTCGCAAGTATTAAGCCGAAACCTGTGATTATCCATTTCCCTAAAGGGGAAGATCACGATCGTCGAAGTAACAGCAGAAATAGTAGTGGTAGTGGTAGTAGTAATGGTGAGCAGTATTCTACTAAACGCCTTGAGCGTGAAAAGTCGTGTGATGCGAGATCAGATAAAGGCTCCATTGGGTCATACGCTGGCGGTGATAGTGGGATTGAATTTTAAAATTTAGATAGAAGATCGAGGGATATCTATTCAGCGCTTCGAGCAAGCAGTTGTTGTAAAAACTGACGAGCATTAACTTTTGTCATCCATTATTATTTTTTTTTTTTTGCATGTACCTCTAATCCACAGGGGACATTTATTCCACCATGTCATCGTAAAAAAGCCCTTATCTTGCAGTTATACTTTTTAAGCAAAAAAAAAGTTGTGCAAAATATGAATTTAATTCATGAGCTTTAAAGTTTTAATGAACAGTATTATCGCATCACTTCCATATTAAAAGTACGTAGTGAAAGAAAATTCACTTCCAGCGGCATCATTTGATGAAGTATGCATAAAGGAAAAGATGGAAAATGGCAATATTATGCCATAATCAACGCAAAGTGGTAAAATGAAATTGAAATGTTTGAAAAGGTTATTATGGAAGGATGATACCATCTTCTGTATTAGAGTTAATTTTCTTCTGTCGTGTCCTGCCACGATGTAATTTTTTTTCTTTGAAAACCTTCTGAACAAAGTGATGTACAGAATGTATATGGGCAGTAGGCGTGAGTGGTATAAGTAAGCTAGTTTAGGGAAAGTTACCAAAGCTATGTATGTGTATTTTAATTTTAGCATCCATTTTGATTCGAAACGTTTTTCTTTGATACTATTAAGTCTGACGCAATCCCCCTCGATGTTTCAGAGACATTGTATAAAATCAACATCACTTTTACTACGAGGTACTGCATTTGGTTGTCTTTTTATTCTCCCATTTTCTCACTTTGTTTGTACCTGGTTTTTTTCTGGTCCCCACTCCTCACCCCATATAAATACAAATATGAGAAATGAAACTAGACAGTTTAGGTGATGATATGGTAAAAAAAGACAAAAGTAAAATACATAGATGTGATATGCAGCGTGAAAATTTTATGATAACTATTGATAATAAGCAGTATGATTGGTTAAAAAATAATAATACAAAAATAAAGATCTTTTGTCATATGATTGTGACACATACCTAATAGGTGTTACCTATTACCTACATTTTATGTACATAAATATACGTCTTACACAAATGCTCTACACAACACTTATTATTAAGTTTTAAAAATTGTGCTACACTACGTAGATGTTTCGACTGTGTGCATAATCAAGCGATATTGTTATATGCTGGTACTTTTATTCCGTTTAATAATTGTACTACCCGATGTGTAAAGTACAGACGTAATTATCAAGAGCTAACTAAATTCTTAACTGTTCACCAATCTGGAATGCATGTTATTTTAAGATTAAGTTAATAATAACTTATGTATAACCACGCTGTAAAAACAATGGACAATAATTGTATGCATTATTTTCTCTCTCTGTGAATGATGCATGATGCCAGACATTTATTTCCCTCTCAATGATTTAGGACCAAAAATGCAAAACAACTTGCTTATTGTAACAAAATATTTATTCCAACCCATTTCTACTTCCGTCACAAAAAGTTTGAATCTGTGAAAACATGTGTGGTAAGTTTAGCGATACGGACGCGATTTGTAAAGTTTATTGATAAAGCATAAAAGAGCATTCACAGTTTTTCACACACCATGCCGGTCCAGAACGATGAATGAAATAGAAATTAAAATTATCTAGAACAACACTGGTCAGTAGTGGGCAAATAGTAATTTACTTGTACCCATCTAACCTAACTACTAGTTAGCTTTTTAGCTTAACGATCTATGCGACTTTTGTTTGCGTACCTCTACCTCTTCAATCCCTTCTTCGTCATCACTTTCATCATTATCGATGATATCCTCTTCTTCCTTTGAATGTTTTTTGCCACTTTGTTCTTCTTTGCTTAGATTTGCCTTATCAGACTTGGTTTTCTTTGGAGGGCCAACGTAGAAACGAATGTCATTTCCTTTCACAACTCTCTGCTGGATTTGTCCTTCCACTTCCGTCACTTGTGTTTCAATATTTTGGAAAATAGTCTCGGCACTTCCCTTATCACCAGCTTGAGAAATGTGAACTCGCACTCGATGTCCTTTCTTGATCCATTTTTTCATTGTGTTTATTTTGGCGTTCGCATCGTGTTCCCCAATATTGCTTTTCATTAGAACAGTTTTCACTTCCTTGTGTTTACTACTACTGCTGTCACCGCTGCGAGCACCAAATTTAGAAGACGCTATCCGTGTGTCTTCTTCTTCAATGTCATTCTCTTCATCCAGTTTGGAAGCTAGCTTGTAAACATCCTTTTCCGTTCGTATAGGTTTATCTTTGGCATGGGTGATCTGCATGAGCTTAAGATTTTTCTTTTTTGCCAATTTATTTGCTTCTTCCAGGGTCATCGTAGAAACGACACCTTTTTCTGAAACCACCATTACTTTGCAAGTCTGTACAGTTTTCAGCTTAAATTTACTCTTGTCTTGACGCTCCTTCTCCGCCTTATTAATGTCAGCTACAGAAGTTGAGTATCGTCTGTAATTGTAGGATCCGATCGCTCCTTTTTTCATAATTATATTATTTGTTCCTACAATCTCTGGAGAACCCGTTGTTCTACAGCTTTCATCCATTAACATGTATCTCTGGTGGTCAATTAACGGTGATGAGTACAAAGTTCCTGCGTAACCAATGCACGGAAGTGGGAGTCGCGGCATGCTCTTGTATTTCAGGTAAAGTCTCATTAAAGTAAGTGTCGACATTTCGATCTTCCTCTTCTTCACCAGTCCGTTGTCCGGTAGCCCACCTAACAAAAAATGAAGTACTTTGTGAAGTGTTTTTTCCTCATATTTTTTTTAAACAATCGCTAATTATACCCAATATTACCCTGTCTATAAGTCAACTTTAACTGTTTAACGATAAGAAGTTTTCTCCTCTGCAAGTGCTTTCATCAGAGAGTACTTGTTCTTGTTACATTCCCGTGGTCGTGTGCATTTTATTTTAAAGGCACTTCAGGTTTCACAATTTACACTCGGAATGAAATCTCTCTGAATGGCTTTTATTTTAGCATACACGATGAAACCAAGAAAATTAACAATATTTACTCAGCAATGTGTACTGCAAAATTATGGGAAACGAGCCAGTGTTCTAATGTAAAAAAGTATCTTCTAGTTATTTTGGAATATTTTTTTTACCACAGCAGGGTCTCTGTATCCTATAATGCTCTTCAATTTTCACATTTATTCACACGATGTATGTATGTAACATATTTACAAAGTTACAATAATATTGCAATTTTTACAAAGCAGAAGCTGAATACACAGCAGTACACAGTATTCACGCAACAGATGTGAAACAAGGTAAAAAGTTGGATTCATAGTTCTTGGCGGAAACTCTGCATCATCAATAGTCGGTCAGTAAATACTCAGTACCAAGTACCAGCAGTCAGCAACCCACATCTCACACGATTACTTGAGCGGCTTCACTCGTAAAATACTTTTTATATAGACTACCTAATTTCATTACAACTTTTCCCACAATTGAATGCACACATACAAAACTTTCACTGCAAGCCAAGCGTAATTCGCACAAATTGCAGATTACTATATTATAGCACATAAAGCAAACGTACACAATTAGTAAACGAAATGTAGGAAAGATTTTCATTTAGGTCCGACACAATATCATTCCAAACCATTTTAAAAATGCATTAAGTGAGGGACCTTTAACTCACTTCACAATCATTCCAATTCCAAGCCGCAACCTGTAACAAAACATTCTGTGAAAATATTTATGTATAAACTGAAATGCCTTTCACTCGTAACATCATTATTTTATGTCATATGTGAGCATTAAGCGTTCTCAAAAGTTCCTTTCAACTTTCAACAAAACGCGAAAATACTCATAGAAGCCAAAAACAT
>JAHZMZ010005099.1:0-13185 GCA_027743805.1 Lepidocyrtoides sp. E14
CGCTTCTTGTTGAAGCGCCACAACGAGTAAGCTAGATTGAGTAAACAAATGAAAACTAGAGAAAAGGAAGAAAAAAAGGTTTTGGTGAAGAAGAATGGGACATTTGATGTGAGAGGAGAACTATTTTTCATTTCACCATCCAAAACAAGCAGCATTGGGAAAGCATTATTATTATTATTGTTATCATTATTATTAATAGAATAAACACCTCGAAAACATCTTTGTTTTTCCAAATCTGTGAAAAATCCCTGTACATACGAAATCCTCCTTTTTTATCCTCCTCCTTCATCCTCTACCACCACCATCACCCTTTTTCTCATTCTGAACAGCAACTCAAATCATTTGTAAAGTAACCCAAGTCTACTTTATTTCCCCAACCGAAAAAAAACACATGTTTTGCTTTCTTTCTGCAAAGAAGCACTTGAAACTCACAAGAAAATCCAGGATTACTTCTGGTAACATTATGATCACTGGAATTTTTATTTGATTTAGCAGCAGCAGAAATAGGCTTACTAGACGTACGTCGTACTTAGGCATGTGTTGTTATTACAACTTTTCTCCCTTCATTCCTCTCCCTCTCTCTCCTCTCATCCTTCTCTGGTGTGTTGGTCGAAGAAAGGAAAGTTTTACTAAAGAAAGATGTAATAATAAAATGCCGGGGACAATCAAAGTAACTTAAGTACACATGCACATATACACACACAGACAAGGAGAAGTATTAGTTTTTCTTGTTGTCAGAATGCTACTGCTTCGTCTTTCCGTTCGAAACGATTTTGTATGCGCAACCAGTCGACTCGAAGTCCTTCTCTTGTAAACAACAAATGAATGGATGTTATTACTTTCATTTATTTGCAGGAGGAAACCTCCTTTTATTACGGAGAAATTGCTTATACACCGAAGAAAGTAAACGGGACTCTTCTCTTCCGTTTTCCATCCACTTTCACTAAAATTTCCATATGTACTTTTGTTACAACAGTAGTCATCGCCGTGTAACCGCCATCATCATCAACCTCTTCCTCCTCCTCCTCCTCCTCCTACTCCTCTTCATCCATACAACAAAACCAAACCACAAGAGCAACTAAACAAGCTGGTAGCCTAATAAATGCTACACGAAAGCTTATAAATTATTTAGCTAAAAATTCTACTCACAAAATCCAAAACTTGCCATGCCATTCAGTTTTCATGGAATTTTCATGTCCAAATCTTTACGTCAATACATTTACACACTGCACTTAGAATGATTGAAGGAGTGCTGGAGTATAAATTAAATAAATGATGCCTCGTGCACCACAATAATACGGACTTGTGCATATTAAAACCATTGACAGACCACTAGTTTATTCCCATTGACACAACGAATACCTGCCTCGATAAATTATTATTATGGAGATGCAATTGAAAACGACCAAAGTTGTACTACAAGAGTGTCGGCGGTGGAGCAGCTTTCTTCTTTTTTTTTGGTTACCTGTTTTATCCATATCGATTTTTGGAGAAATACAAGATTGTATTTACACATTGTCAATTGTAGATTTTAAACAGTAAAGCAAACAAACTAAAAAACAGCTACAACATACTTTTCACGTGGTTTCACAACCCATTTTGTGAAAGCATGACATTTGGTCATGATCACTGTCATGACTTTATGTCTTGGCATTGCCGTGAGCACTTTTATGAAGCCGATACCAGTTCTGACGTTAACAATGCTAAAGAAAACTAACTAAATTGTTACTACTACTATACTACTACCACCATTTTTGCAATAAACATAATGTAAATATTTAATCATCACTTTTACTAGAGAGAAACAAACAAAACAATAAAAGTAGTTATATCGAATACCACTAACAATTACAACATCTTTACATGACACTAATAGAAGTATTCACTTTTTTTTGCAAGCTGCTAAGCTACAAATACGTTCAAATTATTCATATATGTATGCATTTTCAAAGCAGCAGCGAAATATAACTTTTATACGCATTGAAGTAAGTAGTCGTCTCATTTTTCTAAAATAACAGATAAAACTATTTTTTTTGCTGGCCATATTACACTTATTATGTACAATAGAATTACTTTTTAACTCAAGAGATCACACAGCTCACTAGAGTAAACTACTACTGTGGATGATAATAATATTCATGTTCACAGAAAGCAAAGTTTCTGCTTGTAAAATGGAATAGCAAATGGAATGCATAAATAATGCATGCAAAGTTGAACACAAAGTATAGCTATTAGAGACAATAAATACTTATAGCACTTTTTGAAGAGCGACTACAATATTCAGTTAAATTTAACTACTGTCTACATTCTACATTATTATTATTATTACTATGTCTACTATTATTACTGTCAGACATGCATAGAAATAACTGAAACAACAAAAGATTTTTTTTTAAACTGATAAAAGGCATAACCAGAAGATGAAAATTAGCGAGAGTAATGATAAACAAACATAGTACAATATTTTTTTGGCTACTTAATTGAAAACTAATAATGATAATAAAATCATGTTTCAATGACCGTCTGAGAAATCAACAATTGAAGAAGAAATAAATGAAATCAAAATGTGTGAGAGTAAAAACTGTATGGTAAAAATTTGAAATAAAGATTAACTGAAAAAGTGGTTTTTTTATATATTATTTTGATTATATACTGATTTGTTTGTTTTATTTATTATTATTAATTTATTTTAAAGATTATTATTATTATTGACTTGTTTTAGTGAAGTAGTAGTATAGTGGCTAGTTATTTTGAGACTGTATTTTAGCAGCAGCAGCTAGAAAACTAATGAAAGAATAGAAAAACAAAAACAAAATAACGGAAAAAACAACTTTTTGTTAAGTATTTTTTTTTGTATTTAATTGTTCTTCTTTTTTCGTTACTCCTCAGCAGATATACTTACTACTTTTAGGCTTATTTCTAGTAATCTAGTTTTCCTTGATTTTCACTAAAGTCTTCAATCTATTCCGTCTACCGTTTTAATCCTACGGAACTAAAAAAAGTTTTGTGCACTGTCAAACTAACTATCACGGAAACTGACAAACTACACCGTTTTAAACTATACATTTGGTGAAAATGTTGGATGTAGTCAATCAATGAAAATAACTCCTTATTATTTTGCTTACTAATGATTATTTCCCGACTAAATTGCAATGGTGATAGTGTCGCTAACGTGAATGCTCACACATATTTACATGCTTAGTTTGTTAATTTCATTCCAAGCACGACGTGTTCGTTTTCAAGTCATTTACGAGATGGAAAGCCACATGATGGCAATATATATAAGTGACAATACATGCTCGCCTCAATCAATTTATTTTCCCTTAGTGTTTTTGCGCAGACCTTGCTTATTTTAATAAAGGCTTCCTCTCGCTTCCTGTATTTGATAAATTAATTAACAAAAGCATCAAGTCAGCACCATTAGTATTCTTGGTAGTTATGTGACAGCAGAGTTTTAATAGTCATGAAATTACAGCCAGTGTATTTTGTACTCATGATGGAAGTGGATGATTAATAAAAAGTTTTTGAATGTCAACTGAGCAGCAAGACATATTATCTGTGAGCCTGTTCTGACTCCCTTTTGTATTTTTTTTCTTACGCACACACGCAACGCAGATAGGACAAAAACTCATTTTTGCAAACTTTAAAACGTGGTAAACCAACACCAATGTCAATAAACTAGAAAAATTCCCCCAAACATAAAATAATTAGTCAGTAAACTTCCGATATGCGTTATAGCTATGTATAGTGTGGATAAATGCGTATGTTATGGTTATAACAACAGAAGCTTTTTAGTTTTTCTCCAACAAGCAATTATTGCATAGTAAATTTTTTTTTCTATAACCACGGAAACCTCAACCAAATAAAATCTTTCCTTTCGGAAAGAATTTCTATTTTTTTCATTACGTCTTTCAACTTGATATCATCAACTGTTCACAAAAAGTGAGTAAGTGGTGTTGTCTGGAAAAAGTGCGAAAAAAACTGTTAATGAATATTGCTAATAACCACTTATTCTTTTAAAAAATCACACATGCACATAATAATTTATAGGTTTTATTTTACATATGAAATAAAACAAAATTTGTCTCTTTTTTAAAGATTGAAAGATGAAAGCTACTCAAATTTTTCATCAACGTGATGACAAAAATTAATGATTATGTACAAATGGTAATTGTACATAATATTTGAAGTATAAAAAAAATACTAAATCGGTTAAATAAATAGCAAAAGTAATAATACTGGATAGTATTTGTAGTGCAAACAAGGTGTGTGTATATATGTGTGTGGGTGAAAAAATCGTATATTACATTTTGTTTCTAAAAAGGAGGAAAGTGTTTTGCTAGGAAAAAAATAAATAAAGTCGAAAGATTTTTAGACTGTGTGTTTTACATACACAGCTATGTAAACAGATAGATACTAATAGTAATACAGTAGTAGTAGAGAGAGAAAAAAAAAATAGTAAAAAAATAGATGTAGTAGTAAAAATATACGATTTATAATAATAATAATTCACGTAGATTTTTTTTGCATCCTGATGGCAGATTAAACTTTTTTTGTATTCGTAGTATATAGTCAATCTATGCATTTATATCATTGTCGTTGTCGTTGTATTTTTTTGCCTAATTTATTTTAAAAAGGTAACCACTGAGATAAGAAAAAGTAATAATGAGAACTCGTTGTGTAAACAGTCAAATTGTTACAAATGACGGTATATATAATCAATAAGAAAACAATAAAAGATTTGTTTTTTTTTTCTTCTTCTTTTTTTTCAAGAAAACTGAACTGTAAGGAAAAAAAGTAAGAGAACTAACACAGTCAGTGTGAGAAATAAGTTTAAACAACAAAAATATATATAGATCAACGGCAATAACGATATAACAATAATAATAATTGCACGATACAACAATAATTCAATTCTGTACACATAATATTCATAGGTAGGTAGTAATAATGATAATAATTAAAGGACCAATGAAGAAAAGAGCTAAACAAAGAAAGGATACATAATAATAATATATAGACGTACACATAAAATGTATATATATATTTATTTATTTACAACATACATTCAAATAACATAATATTTACACACATATACTTGTAACAGTACATCAGACACAATTATGCGATCATATTAGGACAATCAATAGTTGAATACATGGAGAAAACTGTTATTTTTTTATGATGATGTTACATTCATCATAATATTTTATGTAGTATTATTGATTATTATTGGTTTAAAGCTGTCTTTTCAAAGTCCGCATCATTTTAATGGAAATAGATAGCATGATCTTCAGGAACATAATAATAATAATAGTAATCCTTGAATTCCTTGAAGCGAAAATTCATTGGTTGAAAATGTGATAATATTAAAATGATTTATCCTGTTTTAGGTTTTTAGAATGATCGTTACTTTTTCGCGTCGGTACACTCTATATAAAGTTGATGATGGAGCAACGTGAGCACTGTTTAACGTTGGCGATAATGGTCAAAGGGAAAGCAAATGTAGTGGAAATATAGAGTAAACAAGTTTTATCTACAAAATTCTACCACGTCTGTAATAAAAACGCTGTATTTTCAGAAGTAGAGTGATGAGCATTAATAGTAAATATTTTAAACGATGGTAAAACACAAACTGAAATTTAGTAGACTGTCTGGGCATCGTAAACAAGGGAACAATGAATTCGTAAAACAAAAGTTTCTGTCTTTTTCACTGAGCAGTCGGAACAGTACTGATGGTGATCATGGATAATATTGTACATACCTAAATACATGCATGTTACTGTAATTAAATTATTTCGCTCGAATTTTCGATTTTATTGTTTTTTTCAAGCGAGGTAGAAATATCTACCCAGTAAAATAATCAACGTTTAGAGCTCAAATTTATTTAAAATTTAATTTTCCGAGAAAAATATTTGTCTGGTGCTAATATTACAAGTAGTATATATAAGGTATGTATGCATGTATATGTTTTTATAATACACGCTTAAATTTCTATCTAGTCGTTAAGATTTAATTTAAAACACTGCCATTTTGCTGCGTAATTGCAAATTAGGTTTGGCTAAATGCTGGATTGCCAGTGTTTAATTTTGTACGACGGCATGCCAATTGCAAATCCCAGGACATTTGTAGCACAATGCCCCATTCATTATTTCACCATTTGATTGCATTGTCTGTCACAGGAAATTTTGCGGAGACAGCGATGAAAACAGGGATTTTGATTGACATTGGTACTCTATAAATACACACATGCAAATACAAGTTTACCATGGATAAGCTGTTTTTTTCGTTATTGTAGACGAAAAACTGTTATGACAAACCTGTCATTTGCAGTCACCGCATCATATCATTGTCATCATCACTACTAACGTCGTTGTCATTACCATTAGTGTATTGCTACAACTACTACACCATTTACTTCTGTCAATTTAATGTACCGCTGAATTGCCATTGCTGCGTTTGTTGTTTATTTGCTTTCTTCTCAGAGGCCTTTTATTGTAAAATAAACGCCAAGTAAAGAACTCTCTGCCTCTCTGCTTCCCTTTTGTCTTTTTGTTTTAATTTTCAGAATTTCATTTCCAATTTTTCTACGCCCAATATGCTTCTTTTCTTTCTTTTACAGTTCATGGTACTGGATGATAATGATTTTCATTGAAATGATCTTAATCAAAAACCAGGCTTTAAATATCTGTATCAACAGAAATTCGCTATTCTCGCAATAAATCGAATTGCAACATATCGCTCATATAATTATAATTATTGCTGAAACAAAAGGGAAATGAAAATGGGCGATGTGATGTTTCAATGTTGATGATAAACAACGGGTGGGAGTTGGAAATGACAAGTGAAAATTGTTATTTTGCGGAGAGAAAGATGAGATAGTGGGATTTTGTGATTGTGCTTCATATGTCTATTTCTCCCTTTTGGTTGTATGCATATAAGTTTTACTTTGGCAGCAGCAAGTTCCAGTAGCAGTAATACTATTGGTACTACTATACTACCCACGTTTAGTGCACAACAGGGAGGACAAAAGAAAGGGAATTCTGCTGTTCTTATAAAAACCGAAAGCCGAGTCTTTTGGATGAGCCAACATTTTGGGAAAATTCCTGGAACAGAGATTCAATCAACAACGTCATTCCACTCCAGAATCCAAATCATCATCATGATGATGGCTTTAACCAGTAGCAGCAGCATCCATCCGTCCTACCATCTACCTCCAATTTTCATGTTTTTTCCACATTCAACGAATAAATAGAATGGGAAACGAAACTGATTGTTAGGGAGAACTATTGTCATGCTAAAATCTCAAATACATAATAGCATGACATTTTAATACAAGTAAGCGTACGTAGGCAACAACTCAATTATTTTATCATGGTTGACAGAGTACGGTTGTATTCCCAACTCCAATTAACCACATCTCGACTACTAAAAATGTAATATACATTTTGATATTGCCACCGCAAAAGCCTAGATTTTCCGCTTCATTACATTGTGCTTCCGTTACTGTTCTATATACCGGCTAATACACACACACACACACTTTATCTAGCTTTTGAAGAATCAATAGAGTATCAAAACATGCCATTTAATTCTTCATAACTTATTATAATGACATAATGAAACTTACATGTAATGGCCAAAGGTATACATACAGAATAGACATTATGCATTGATGAAATATTGCTTACTTATCAATCAAACTGAACATTTGTACATCGTTTGTTTCAAAAATCAGCCAGCCACCTTTGAGCAATAATATTTAATTGATTTCTTGATTGGCTATTAGTACAGCCAACTCGTGTTTGTGTCTATTTATTGCTACCCCTAACGCCAAAGTGAAGGGAGGCCACTGCACTGTAGCACACTACCCCGTTAATTATCCCCAAGTTGTCTCACCGACCAAGAACACAAAAAGTCTTGCTTACCTTCAATAAGATCACTTGATACTACGTATGATAAAAATCTTACAAGATTTGATTAAATGTAGACGAGTACAAGAGTTTTACTTGTTTACCACTTGGAATAAATGTAACAGTGGTAGTAATAGATAAGCATGTACAAAAAAATGAAATTCCCTTCGAAAAATACTACTCATTAAATCTCTCAACAGCTAAAGATATACTTATTATGCCCTACATTAAATTTTAAAAATAATAATCATTAAGAAAGTAAATATAGCAGTAGGTAAAAACATGATAAATAAATAATACGCATGTGACATGCGTCCAATCAATAAAATTTATACAAATGAAAATCCATACATTCATTATGCAAATCATACAATACTCTAGTTTATGTACGATTCGTAATCGAGAGTTTCATTTTTGTAGGAAAAATTTCCCAAATGCAGTTAATTGTACTCTTGTTTCCTCTCTTGAGATTGTATGCCACGTGCTTGAAAAACTGGTCTGTAAATAAAGTAAAGATACAAAATATGCTGTACTACTACTACTGCTGCTGTTGACACATCATCTCAAAATCTCAAGGTCCGCATGTTACTATGATAAACATTTAATGACTTCACTTTGAATGTTGTGCTGGGCTTTTTTTTAAAAAAAATCTGCATCTAGTATGCCTATACATACACTTTATAGTTTTATAAAAGAAATTGTATTTTAATAACATAGCAGTCATGGGGAGTACTAGATGTTGTTGTTGTGAGTGGTATAATTTCATTTGTCTATTTTCATTTCATCTCTCTCTCTCTCTACCAAAAAAAAGTTAGCATAGAGCAGCACATCCTCGAATCAATTTCCAGCCCAACACAAATAATATAATGGTACATTACCAGCTCAATTGACATTTGAAAAGACAACATGTAAAGTGCACGTAGAAAGGAGTGATCGTAGTGGTAACATGTGTGCCAATCAAGTGTCGCCTGATAACGCAAATAACAAACACACACACACACAAAATAATCGCGATAATAATAACCATGGAGCAATAAAAGTTGCTAGATAAAAAAATATAGATCATAAGTAAGTCTCTCTTATTCTATTTTCTTTTTCAGTTCATTTTATTACAAGATATTGAGACTATTCCACTTCTACTACTACTACTACGCCGTCAAGTACATAACATGCCTACCGCCATGGTTTATATATACCATTGGCTACTACTGAGTTTCAGTTAAAAAGCTACAAAAATATTACCCACTCATCATGATCACCATTTCTCAAGTTACATTGTACGACTTGCGTTTCTTCCTTCTAAATAACGCTTCCTCAGATGAACAGAGTTGTTGTTCAGTAGTCACTCAGGTGTCGTATGATGTTCTATAATGTACAACGGCGCATTAAATTACGGTATTTTTATAGCGATCTTTTTAAACTGTTTTATTTTTCATTTATATGAGATACGCTTGCCACCACTTGCTACTTTTATCTTACTCATCTATGTCTGCATATCATTGTTTTATCTCGTTTTGTGCCAAATGCCGGTGGTGTATAGAATTTATTTCTTTTTGTTGCATGTAAACCTATTTTATTCATTTGTTTCTCTCCATTGACACCATATACCACATGCACAAGCGTATTTACTTTTATTCAATTGTATAACTGACTTCTTTTGCTCCTTTGATTATTTTTTTCCCTTTCTAATCCAACAACGTGATGATGAAAAGACACAAAAAGTCAAATATGTACCTACGTATTTAATCGTCTTGTTATCGTGATTCTATATCAACCACATTACTTGCCATCATCATCATCATCATCATCATCAGCTTCATGGTATACACCGCCAACACCACCACACCAAACCAGCAAAGTATAAAGGCAAAAACTCTCTGAATTCTTTTTACATGAACTCCTTTTTAAAATTTATGATTTCAATTGAATTAAACTGCTTATAGACAAAAAAAAGAGAGAGAGATGAAGTTCATTCTTATATTTTATTGCGGTTTTCTTTCAGTTGTTGGTCGGTGATGGTGAGATTTTGTATTCGCAACAGGTGAACGGAATATTTATTAGGAGAACGAAAGGTGATTGAATTTTGTACAAGTAACAACTATCTTTCTATTTAGGTATATTTTTATCGCCAGGCATGGTTACTACAGGGTGTGTTTGTCTTATAGCTGTTATTTTTTTTGCCGTGTGCGGGAGGCAGATTATTATTATTATTGTTATTATGATCATCAAATGAAATGAATCTAGGGATGCATAGTGCACTTCCAAATACGTACGTTGAGAAAACGTCTCTGAAATGATGATACGTTGTGTGTGAGGGTTTGTGTGTACGAGAAAGACGAAATTGAGCAAGCAGATAGTAAAAAAGATGAGAGTAAAAAATAAAAATTACAGAGCGGAGAGGTCGTATAATATACGCTCTCTTGTAATTTACGATATCAATTGCAAATGGATATTGACGATGTGCACCCACAATACTATACCGACTGATTGTGAGTTACGGTGACGGTTAAACATTGTTGTTGTTATTATTATTACTATGTTATTATTATGATTATTTCTCTATGATTATGATCATCATAATGATAATGATGATGACAGTTCAAAAGATACTATGCAGAATGATAGCAGTATTGAACAGGTATAATAAATGAATGAGCATAAAAAATGAGACCCATTTTTGTTCATACTCTGTTCCGCTCGCTCGTCCGGTTATTTAGTTGTCCAAACTTGAAATCTATACCCCTAAAGTCATTGTAAGCAGCTATATGGACTTGCAGTGCAAAATTTACACTTTGCAAAAACACCAATCCTACTTTGGCTCTACTGACAACTGATTTTTTAAAAAGTTGTTGTATGTACAGTATATATTGTACAGTGTGCATTTCCACTGCTATTCTCTTTTTTTTCTGGGAATTGCAATGTTCAAACTCCCAGTAAAAAACTCGGTGCGCTATTATTTTCATTATTACATTTTTTAGCATTCACTCGTCTTTCCTTTCTGTGGCCACCTCTGAAACAGCAGCATGGGTTAAAGGTGACGTTTTGAGAACAGGTGCATCAATATGTGGGTGGATTGAATGATATGTACTATGAGAGGAGACTTTCTACATAGCCAACCTATTACTATTGCCACTACTTTTTTTTTACTTGTATATATCGTCATCCCCACCATTACCACGAAACCAAACCAAACCACTAGTACCAAAAGGATTGCATGGGAGGAGTAGATAACGAATTCTGAAACTGCTCTAGCCGCTCAATATGTGGCACTCAAAATAAATTTGAATAGGTAAAAAAAATATTGTCATTTCTCCATCTGACACAGAACACGCTATAAAAAAACTTTTGTAATTTCAATAAACTCGAATCAGAAGTCGGCAAGTACCGTAAGCGTAATTTGTGATGATAATTTGGTAACGTAAAAAAAATGTGAACAGTCAACAGTTATGTATTATGCTTTTTTAAAGTTTAGATGATTGATTCTCAACGTTTTAACGATAGAACAACCCAGTCATTTTGTTTCAGCATGAATATTGAATATTATTCACATTTTTGCATTGCTTCTTTTTTCATTTCCAATATTGGAAAATTTCTAAATGTTCATAACAGATAATTAAAACATTTTGATTGGTAAGAAAACATATGGAACATGGAATAAATACATTTGCACATGGATAATAAATGTAGTAACCAATGCGATGGCTAAGGCGAGTTGAGGTGTAAAAGGTAGTAAAATCATTTACTGTCACTGTTTTGTGTGAGGTGAGAGCAAGTAGTGGATAATACCTACTATTACATTACTTAGGCATGCTCATTCTTCTACAAAGGATATAATAATACGCATACCTATTCCTTTTTGATATTTTATTGCAATTATTACCATAACTATTTTCGTCAGTAATTTATTTTGATGGCAACAACGACGAAGAGAGATTGATGTAAGGAGTAAAGGAATATCAAGCACAATTCCTACCTATCTACCTACAACCTCAACTTTATTTGCAAGATATGGACAATCATAAATACTCTTTTATTAGTACATGCGTTCTGTACAGATGACAAGTGTGCTTCGTCTTTTTTTTTCTCGATTGCAATAAATGAAGGCATATAATCTGGCTATAAAACTTGGGTTCATCATTCCTCGCGTTATGACTACCTACCTAAAAAAAAGTCATATTAAACGTATACCTAAAAGCAGATTGTATCAACCAGCATGATATAGAAACTATAAAAGCATGCCACCTACCTATTATTTATATTATGCTCATCATCGTCATTATCCTGCAGTATGATTACATTATATTTTTGTGACTGTCCATCTGGCTACATTTTATTTTATCTTACACTTTGATTTTACTGCCTACTGATTCTATGTCTTGCTTCGCCTAATCAAATGCCATATTGACTTTTACATATATGTATACTTGCGCAGTTATGTATTAACAGGCGGACATTACCACCACCACCATCATCGTATTTTCTGCATCCGTCCGTCCGTAATGCTTATTATAACAGAGACATAATAATAATAATAATATCACATCCTACACTGAATTCAAGTAATAAGAATCCTTGACTGTTTGTCATTTAAATGTATGACTATGATGGTGGTGGTGGTGGTGGTGGACAATAGAATGACGATAACGACTACGCGATGGTCATCGACGATCAAGCGAAACGAAAGGAGATCAGCAAGCAAAGTACAAAATAGAAAAGTCGAAATTTCTAGTCGAAGCAGCACTACTACTTCTGCCATCACCGTCACCATTGAAAATTTTATGAGGCCTCTTATTTTACAATTTACATATTCTAGTCGCATAGCCAAAATAACATATGTATGTACAAAAAAACAAAATGAGCTACCAAATCCTTTAAAATACTCTGAATAATAATAAAATATTAATAAGTTTTATGATTTCATTATTATCATCATTCCCACTTACAAGGCTTGTGCTATCACTATGCATGCATACTACACTGCTGCCAAACGCAAATGCATTAGTACGACTTACTATACAATTGGACTTGTTGTTTTCTGCCCTTTTGAATGTCTTTCATCGTCAGGCAAGCAGATTACTATAGGAACCTACATACTTTGGGAAACTAGCACCAGAATGGGATAAAATAATACAAGTTGTTGCCTAGTCTTTTTTTATAATACTAATCTACAATTTCTTCCCAAACGAACGGACAAAACTAAACCCACTTTTCTAATGCTAAACCCATAATAATAATTGGTAATGCTAAACCCATATTATGTAATGCTAAACCC
>JAHZMZ010005100.1:0-14652 GCA_027743805.1 Lepidocyrtoides sp. E14
TTATGACTATATGGATATTTAAAATCTCCAATGTATCCATGTTCTTCATAAACTCCCCAACGATAAGAGGCCCATAAGTTCAACAATGCTTTCCCTGGATATGGATGTTAGATCGGAGGTGAAAAATCGAGATTAGTACAAATGTGATAGTGATAATGCATTCAAAATGCATTGCCAAAAAAACATTACAGTTTGGTCCATATCGACCAGAGTCGGATGTGTTGAAAAAAGAGATTGGAAGCTCTATAAAGTTTCCTGGCCTGCCACAGGTGAAAGGATTTTCAACGTAAACGCTATCTGCAGAGGGGGATATGCGAATGGTGGCGGAATCATAATTGTGACTAAAAATGAAAAATATTTGGCTTACAAATGTTAACTTCGTCGCACATATTGACATGGAGTTCTTGAAATTTATTTCAAAGAAAAGTACTGACAACTTACTTGATCGAATGACTAGCCGTGACCCCATCCCAAGAGCTGGGAATTAGTATATCTACAGATTTAAGATGAAACTGGTGTCGGGAAGCTTGCCACAGTTTTTCAGAAAAGGTTTCAAAAGTAGCCTGTGCTTTCAAAAGGAACATGTTTTGGCTTAACTTATGCAGAAAATATTGTGCTTAATGTTTTATATTGCCCACCTTAACATTGGCGATCAATAAATCCGTTGCGTCTGCAGTCGCTGGCTGTGGAGCATTCTCCTCAAAGGCTATAACGATGTCATAACCTCCAGTTTCATCTGGGTAATTAGAAGTTACCACAATAAATTTTAAACTAAGTAAAAGCAAAGTAATAAAGAATCTACTGGTTTCTTCCATTTTTCAAAGATTTCTGGAAATATTATGATTTACAAAACCAGCAGCAAGGATATAATCAAAATTTATACCACTTAATCCTAAAATTAGCAAAATTGCTGATTTGCTTTTTACATTCCTTCATGTTTTGTTTAAATTGCTTTTAAACGTAATAAAAATTTAAACAAAAAACACAATCAAATACTTGGCTCAAATAATTCGCATCATATTGATAGCAGAACGATGAAATAATTCGAAAATTCCAAAAATCTGAGCTTTGATTATGATAAGAAGGATTTACGCTGTCCAGCTAAGCTTGAAGGGTAGATATAATCTTCATCATGATGTAACACTGTGGCTTAGTCGTCCCTGTGAAACTACCGGGATAATGGCTAAAGCTCGGAACGTTCATTTCCTTTTGGTTTTATCGGATTTACCACTACTTTTAATGAAAAAGCTGCGTTACACAAATTACAGACTTTTGATTTAGTCACAGTGGTAGTTGCTGTGTCGTGTGACGTGTATATCTGTGATTTATTTTTAGTTTCTCCTTTCAACTACATGGAATGCTACACATATTTATTGCTTTGCACGCGCCGCAATGAAAGATAAAAAGACCTCATCATCGTACGCATTAACAACCTTGAACATTTGGTGTTATGATGAAACAAAGTGCGTATTATAGTATGGATTTTTCTGTAATAAAAAGTTTGGAATGTCATGAAGCATTTCAGCCTCTCTTTGGTAAAATAATGCACTGATTTTATTGAACCAAATCAGAAAAAAATGTGTGGTAATTTTACTACATTTTTAAGCATATCGCTACAAACACGGCGGATGACATAATACTAATGACCCCTCTCGCTGGGGCAGCGACTCCTGATGATGGTGGAGTAGTTGTTGTTGTAGTAGTGGTAGTTGATGTCGTAGTTGTTGTAGTGGTAGGCGTGGGCGGAAATGTTTCATTTGGGGTAGTTGGCGACTGTGTAGTTTCACCATCCGAAGTGGTTGACGTAGTTTCTACGGTGGTCTCATCAGTTGGGTCAGTCGGATCAGAGGGGTCGGGTGTTGGTGTTTCTGAAGGAGTTGAAGTAGATGGGTTGGTGGTAGAAGAGGAAGGTGTAGTCGAAGGTGAAGACGTGTCCTCTTCTGGCACGATAACGGAAACGATGTTCGAAATTTCACTCTGAAAATGAGTTTCAAAGTATTACTGCAAGCTTTGCTTGGAACTCAATTCCACTTCATCCACCCAATAGCATAAAATTATGCAAGTATGCTGTAGTATATTACTTATGTATTAAGAAAAAATTACTTTTTTGCCTTGATAAACAGATCGAACCGCATAATAGGTAGTTGACACTGGCCTTTTAGCCGAAATCGATTCTAAGTTAACAGGAGGCTTTGGTGTAGGTGGTACAGGTACCAATGTTTGATTGTCAAAATCAGTTATCAGTAGTTCCAACATTTGTGCTGATCTCAGCTCATACGATGACACTTGAAATGCACACAATTGAAAGAAGTCATAAATGAATGACAAGAAAAGCAATAAATTGAGAAATTCGAGATTCATAGAAATTGAGTGCGGGTGCATATTAGGTATTTTACCTGAATTTTGGCGTCCAGGAATTTTGGGAGACTGCCAATAGAAAGTCACTTGGTCAACAGTGGGCGCAGTGTCAACTGCAAATAGCGATAGGATTTTGGTTGGTACAGGCTAAAATTGAACAGACATTAGTAAAATACCATGCGATGAATGCTAGGATTTACAGGAATCTGTATCTTCTTAATAGAAACGCCCAATCATATTTCGCAACAGAATTTATAACCTGTATACCTTGTATAAAGTGGCGTTAGTTACAGCGAAAGTGGATGTCAGCTCCATCGTTTGCGTAACATTTTCTAACAGAGCTTCTGAATCACATGAAGCACTGCCACAACCAAAGTCACCTTGATCGATCGGTAAAAGTCTTGCAAATGAGCTGTCATTCATTTTTTGGTGTCCACTTGCCAGCGTAATACTTCTAGATGGGACTCCTTGTACAGTAATAGATAACCGGAAACTCCCATCGTTTTCTGGTGCAAAATACGCAGAATAAACACCATCTAGCTCTTGTGCATCGGGTGTAAGTGCTCCGTCATCTAGCAGGCGAAAATCGATGGTTCGGAAAGACAATGTTTCTGTTAAAGTGCCAAGAACCAGTGCATCTCGAACAGGAACTCCATTTTTTGTTACCTGTTATGAATTTCAGCAATCGTACGTAAACATTTGCATTGATTTTAGAGAGACTGTAAAACTACCTTGACATAAATTGAAAGGGGCTGTCCTTTGGACAAATCTACACGGCCAATTTCTGCTGTGGTCGAAACCTCAATTTTGACATCAGATTCTCCAATTATTTGTGATCGTGCAAGAATATTAGTGGAACAACCTGAGCACATAAGAAGCAGCTGTACTTGAGAGATTCCTTCCTACAGAAAAAAAAATCCGTGCATGTCAGACAATAAGGTATGCAAAACGTAATTAAGATTAAATACCTAGGTTCACTCAGTAATTGCATAAAATTGAGCTTGGCAAAATTTAAAGTAGTATATCTAGTTACTAGTTGGGCTTTCGGAACTTCTATTTTATATGTAAATTTGCTCCCTTCTTCGTTCCAATCTTGATGTTTCCCAAACAGGAATTTTAGATCTCCATCACTCGCTACGACAGAAAAATTTGCAGCGGACAAATCCGGGTTGAATGTAGAAACAAATATTTGTAATGGGCCATTGATATCGTATGGAATGGGTATTGCTGTTGCAGCGGTTAACATTTCTTTCCGTAACTGAATAAAAAATAGTATGGAACAAAATTGGTCAAATAGTAGATACAATGCAAATTATTAAATAAAATGTATTTACCATTTGCCATTTTTTGTTGAGGTCAGTATATTCTGTCATTAGTGTACGCTTAACATAGTTGAGTACGTTTCTAATGCTGGCTTCTGCTTCCCCAAAGTTATTTAGGGTTACATAGCTTCCTCCAGTTTCTCGCGAAATTGTTGCCAAATGTGATTTGCCGGTGTGATTCGGAAAGTTTAGTTCAATAGAATTTAAAATTATATTGCCATCATTAAAAGCTTTGAACACTTCAGATTCTGGCAGATAACCACCTGCGATGAAATCATAGTAATAAGAATGAATGTGTAACACATCACATCATGTGTTATGTGTTTGTACATGCCAATCAGCTCAAACTTGATTAACGTTTTAATTCATGTTATGCAAATTTGCGAAAATTTACCAAAATTTCTAGTGTCGGCTCCATATTTGATTACAAGGGCAACTGCTCCATTCGGATGCTGAGATGCTTTGATTTTATCCGCTGCTGCAACAAGTGCTCTTGAAAAATCTCTTTCCATTGGACCGTTGGCTTTCAGAAGTCCTACAGCACTGATAGTTAGTGTAAACTTAGGTTAGTCATCGTTTGGAAACTCCTACATTTGCTTTTGAATGAACTTTTACTCACTCTAAGAATGCGTTTCGGTTTACCCCCAATTCTGACCAGTGTACAAGCTCGTCAACTGGACTGTCTCCGTCGCCTGGAAAAGCTCCTATAGAAGCAACTGTATTTGTTAAAGCACTGTCAGTTAAAAGACTGCTGAGAAGTCGCGGAATTTGATTTGCAATAGCGAAGGCTCCCTGCATGAAACATGCTACAAGATTAGTTTATTTATTAAGGACAATAATAATCTCATCTTTGAAATAAGACTTTATGCCATGCATACCTGAACCAACCCTCGATCTAATAAAATATAAAACATTGGAGTGGTACTATGTTTCACAGTTCTAATGACCACTGCTGGAACTGATACATTTCGAGGTGATGTCACAGCAATGTAGTCAGGACTTTCTCTAATGACTTCCCACACACTTTTGTGACCACATAATGCGTTTTGCTTATTTGGGACATGTAGGTTATGATTGTGCTTATCACAGAACTCTGTAACTGATTCAATCCAGTGGAAATGCATCAAGGACGTAGTAGCAGTCTGTCCTGTTACGGTTGGTATAAAACGGCAGTTGTTGGAAAGGACATCTTCACTTTCACAATCTGATTCGTTTGCGTCTGGATTCGTTCTAAACACCCACATTGTTTGTTGCAAGATTTTTAAAAAATATTTACGTAATCAGCACTACTAATTTAGCCTAGTAAAGAAAAAGAGTTACAGTTTTACATGTCAGAAAATTTCCCTTGAATGGGTTCATTTGAGCAGCCAGTAACGGCCCATTTATTTGTTTGCATGTTTTTTGTGGCATAAGGAAACTTTGAGTCGCCAACATAGCCGTGCTCAGGGTGAACTCCAAAACGGTACATTGCCCATGTATGCAATAATGACTTCCCTACATAAATAATGTAAAGACAAGGGTTATTATGTATAATATATTTGTATGGGACTAACAAATGAAGTAAAAAAATTCTAGAGGTTGGTGGTGATAGAATATTAAGATTTGACTAGTTACAGTGTAATCCGTAGGGACCACTGCGTGTGACATTAAAGAAAGAACTTGGAAGCTCGATGAAATTTCCGGGAAGACCGCATACGTTGGGATTCTCCGTGTGGGGATAAGTGGTGTTAGGTGACAGTCGGATATCTGCATTTTTAAAGCTTTGCCTAATGGAATATTTTATCATCTATGTATATTTTCTATGCCACACAAACAGGAATTATGGGTGTAAAAAAATATTGCAGATTTTTTATTACGTTGTTGCACTTGAAGCCGATATTACGTTCCAATGGTTAGGAACAAGAATATCAACAGATTTCAAATAAAAATGATTTTTAGTCGCTACCCACAGTCTGGAGGAAAACGTTCTCAACGATGCCTGCAAGCAACACAAAACAAATACTTTGTCTAACCTATAAATATAAATCAATTTCAGTTGTTAATTAACACCAAAAATACATTAATCAACATCATAATTTATGAGTCCAGTTACAGAGCAAACCGGCAGTAGCTGAAGTAGCATTTGCCTTAATACATAAATTGCTTAAAACTGTGAGAGCGTCATTTATAATAATTCTAGGTCCAATCCCTCCCAATTTCGATTTGTTAATTTTGGCATTTTATTCTGAACCGGAAATTTGAAGTATACTTTGTAAAAAATGTAAAGGCTGTATAGGCAGCATTGGCAGATGTTTTATTATTTTTGTAAAATGCCTCAACAATCAGTGTATGACTAAAAGGAACGTTTACTTTAGATGACTTCTATTTTGCATTGAAAACTGAATAATGAAGCATCACGCTAATTTGCTCTGTTCTATGCAGTACGGCTTAATGATAATATGATCACAATGTTGGATGAAGAAGAAGTGTATTTTTAATTTCTTGTATTGTTACCTTCATGTTTTCAATGTAACTGTTAACACCTGTACTTGGAAGTGCAGTGCTTTCCTCCAGTGCTATAATAATTTCATATCCTCCATCACTATGAAGCTTGATTGCGTTCGTGGATTGGATGAAAATTAAAGATCCAATTAGACACAAGAACAGAGCCTTCCAAGTACTATTCATGTTTAAAGTTTTAAGAGCACTGGCGTTACTTTTAACACTTTTACCTCAATTTCTTATATGAAGCTGAGGAATGCAAACATCGAAATATATGTCTTGTTGTGGACGCTGACAACTCGACAAAAATGGAATAACTTGAGGTTGAAGTAGAAGGCTATCTCACTCTAAGTCTTTTAAAGTGACACCTTCTTCAATTTTCACAGCGAAGCAAATACTGAATAAGTGATCGGGAGGATGAAATAGATCGTTAGCAAAAATATTCTGGGACTTGTTTTATCATTTTGATTTTGGCATTGATTTATTCTCATTGAATTGAAAACAAAGCTTATCAACATAAGACACAATAGCAAAGCGCACACACAAAAGTTAATCCTAATCTCTCATTCGTTCGTCATTTTTTCTAGCTAAATTGTTCGCTTTCATGCATGCGTTGATCTTTGTACGTTTTTATGAATTTTCAGGGTGACGCTGTGATTTATTGGCATAAAGTATGCATGTTATCATCAACATTGCCCAATCATGATAAAAGAAATATTTTGGTATTTTATTGCTTTCTGATAATATGAACGGGATTTGTTTAAAGGTTTATAGCTAACGAAAATCTCATACAAATCCAACTCAGGGATAAAAAAAAATTCATTCGTTTTCATGGAAGACAGGGAAATATTATATTTTTTATACCTCACGTAATTATGAAATGAGCCATGTCTCATTCTTCCCAACCACCCCGTTTACTTCATTTTATTCAAGTCAGTATTTGAATACAATAATACAACCTCAACTGCTACCTAAATAACCTTATAAGGTTAATATGTATTGTAATAATAGTGATAATTTGTGGCGTTATCAGCCGTATTGTGTAACTATTTTTTGGCGGAGATTGGAGAATATATCCTAATGAATAACGAAGTGATGCACGATGCACTGCTATAAATGATAGACTTTTTGGGTTTGCAAAATTTGCACATTAACAATTACGGATAATGGTTTTTTACGTTGGTAGTTTTATGCATAAAACAGAAGAATCTACCTTTTATAATCATATTTGAGTGACACATATACGCATGGCAATTGTCACGATGAAGTCATCTTTTTGAGACTACAATTTGAATTGAGAAGAAATATAAGCGGATTATGAATGACGCCCGGCCGTTTTGTGCTTCGGTTTAGGTCAACGTTTTTTTAACCGTGACATAAGAAATTTTAATAACCAAATAATGTGTACACAACGGAATCGATCGGGCAATCCTGATTGCATGATCCTAAGCAAACAGCGCATAATAATCATTAATTCCTTGACTCCGGGATGGGACACAGTTGCATCGGCACTACTGTCCATCAAATTAGGTGGTCCGTGCCCATCACCCTGCCTAGGTCGTGCCTGTCGCCGTCGCGTCGCCCATACCTGTTGTGGTCTGGATAAGATCATGGACCATAGACAGTTGTGTAGCCGTTGCAGCCTGGTAGGCCGGCCCTATTCGTCGCTTCGCTACTGCCTCACTGGCATCACCCACCACCACTGCGGCAAATTTAAGCTCACAGTAAATAATAAAATCATGTGCTTGTGCAACACCCGTAGCCAAAAGATCATCTTTTGTTTCGCTGGATTTGTTCAGCAAGCAGCCCAATACATATATATTACCACTTACCATTACTTACTTACTAGTCAGAAGGGATAGTTTTAAAGGTAAGATAATTAAACATGTCACTTTACGGTTTTCAGTGGATAGTTTGCACAACTCTGTGGAAGTAGGCAAATTGGTTCTTTAGTTAGATTGGTTGGTTATCTGTTGCATGTCACAGAATTTTTGTGTATTAATCAGTCTACTATTGGCTTGTTTATTTCAGGTTAATCATGAATTCCTTACTTCAGCGGTCCAGCAGTGTGCTGAGGTGGCGGTATTGTATTGGAAATAAGGGTCGTGCGTTTTGTAATGTGAACAGCGTTCCACCCACTGAACCTGATAGTGCAGGTCAGCAAAAGGAAAGTGTAATAGATCGACTAAGACGGTTAAGTGAGACGAACGCTGATGAGTACGAACTTAGCCCAATGGCACAAGAAAAGGCTCGAGAGATGTCAATCAAACGAAAAGAGATAATCAGACGAGGTGAACAGTGGAAGTGGGAACAACATAATATTCGACCAGGTGGGCCACCTCCACGACAATACGGTGGCTACAACAATAGAGGCAATGATTACGGAATGCGTCGAAACCAATACAATGACGATGACGAGGACTTTGAATATCAAGGTAACCGAAGCTGGAGAAAACCTTATACAGGCCAAGATCGCTTCGGAGACAACAGGCGTGCTGGATCCTCCTTCAGTTCTCGAATGAACTTAAGGGATGATGAAGAAGAAGATGATGATGAAGGTCGTGGAAACTATGAAGTGGAAATGGAGAAACTCAGAGCAAGACTGGCACAAACTAGAATCCAGAAGAATAAGATTGAATCTACAACTAGTAAACCGCAAAGCGAAAGCATAGACAAAGAAAGGTTGTAGAAAGTTAATTACAAATTAATAATAACATTTTTACGTTAATTTTGATTCATTGTTTCTTCACAAGAACTTTATACTGTAATTAATGAATGTGTGTGAGTACTCGAGTTTTAAATGAAATTGTTACAATTCATAGTTTTTAGGAGTTTAATGTAGTTAGACATCTTGACACAGAAGACGATAAGCAATTTGCTGAAGCTTTGTCTATATTTTTATTGCTACATGGTGACACTTTTGACCGTCGGACGTGTAGAAAAGCATTTTTGATAAAATTTCTTATTGATACTGTACTAGTCCGCAAAAATAAATTTGTCTACTTAAATGTTGGCTTTTTATCATACAAACGTATTTATAATTTGTTTTTTATTTCATTTATTTCGCAGTAATAAAATTTACCGTAGTTCACCTTCATCTCACATTGGCCACTTTGAACCTTCCGAAACATCTGCTGTTAACTTGTCCTACAAATCAGATGAATACGATAACTTCAATAATAATCTAGAAAATACACTGCCAAAATATTCTGTAGACCATCAGGTTGATTTTACAGTCGCTGGAAGCGATCCAGATACATTTGGGAATTTATCGTTTGCAACTTCATCGATTGTCAAAGATAAAATAGGGGAGGAATTACGGACAGAGTTGATGGAAGAGGAAAAGACGTTTTCAATCGTACATGAAGAGGAAGAGGAGGATGACACGCATTTTATACCTCCTTATGGAGAAAGATGGACATCAGACAAACTTGTTGCACATGTCCGTAATCTTCTCAAGGAGAAGAAAGTAAGTTATACTTTGAATATGTGATTAAAAAAAGTGCCTATGGCGCATTGATTTCTAATGTCACCTTGGTCTGCTTTTAACAGTTGAAAGAGGCTGTAGATACTTATCTTGGTGTCTTGAAGGAAGGAGGATTCCAGTTTGATAATCTGCAGCTTCGTCATCATTTCAACGTGTTGATAAATGAATGTGCGGATGTCGGTTACGTGGAAATGGCATTCCGCTTATTTAACTTGATGAAAAAAAGGGGCTATAAAGAGAAAATACAAACCATTTCCAGTTTACTAAATGCATGCGCAAACTCTCCGTGGGACAAGGAGCAGAATTTGGAAAGAATAGATAAATTGCTGTTAAACATGAAAGAACGAGGATTGGAACCCAATTTAATTACGTATCATGCACTTATCAAAGGTTTTTTGACGCAAAACTTTAGGGTCAAGTTTTTACAGCTTTTTCTATGTTATTGTCTAAACAAGGGATTCCGTTTTTCTCATTGCAGCCTACGGAAGAATGGGGGAAACAGTACGAGCCTTTCATGTAGTAGACACTTTAATTGAGGAATTAAAAGTTAAACCTGTAACTGCGACATTCAACATGCTCTTGCAAGCCTGCATCTCGGATAAAAAGAATGGTTTTCGTTACGCTCTGATAACGTATAGGAAAATGCAAACTAGAAAAAAAACTAGACCAGACATATACAGCTATAATTTACTGCTTAGAGCAGTTAGGGATTGTGGAATTGAACTACATAAGGATGACGTTGCAAGAATTGCAGAGAAACCAAAATCCCAAGATATTGAAAGTGACACGTCTGTACCACTATTGCCCCCAATTGTAACACAAGAGGACAGTAACCGTTTGTTGAGCGTGCTTATTCCCGAAAACATAACAACAGAAACTCAGATTGTGCTTGAAAATCTTGATGAGCCAACAATTTTAGATGTGAAGGCACTCATGCGGGGTCTTCAGTTTCCGATCAATCGGTATAAAAGTGTCATTAATTTTCTATAGTCGTAGCTTTAATTGGAACAATTCATATTGCTGGTACAGTAAATTAACTGTCCTTTCCCCATTACAAGATTGGCGGTTTTAGGTGGTGTGCGCGGCATTATATCAGAAATGGTCTGTCACAGGGTTGCTCCTAATTTGAAAACCTTGACTGCTTTATTGGACGTTTCAACCGCTCCCGAAATTTCTGTAAAACCTATTATCAAACAAAAAAGTTTATTTCTGCTGAATTTCATTCTAGTGTAATTTCAATTGTATTCCTGCTATGCTGGTTTTAGGATGTTTTACAACTACTGACCACGTACAAAATCAAACCTGATTTGCCCTTTTTTAACACAGCGATAGATCAATGTCATAAATTAAATTATTATAAGAAAGCAAAGGAGATCGTCAAGTTGATGAACAGTGTTTATCACCTTACCCCAAATATCGTTACATGGAGCGTACTTGCTTCTGGTTGTCGTTCTTGGGTTGAAGCGAAAGCATTTTTGACTGAGATGGATAGTTCAAATTTCACGTAAGCTTGCAATTTTTGCAATGCATTTTTTGGTTATCTTTTAACAATAATTCAAATTTACATATATTTATATGCTCTCTGTATTTCTCAGTCCAAATATTTATGTGCTACAACACCTGCTACATTCCGCGACAAAAAACTGCGATCCCAGATATGTTTGTCATCTCCTGGAAGAAGTCATAAAACGCGAAATCCCTATTAGTCAAACTTTTTTGCTGAGAACTGATGACTTTATAAATGCAACTCATAAGGCTCTTGTCGCACATGTAAGCAATTTCGATGCTTACATTGACAAAACAAGTTTTTAACCTGGAATTTTAAATTACTCTTAATGCTGTGATTTTTGCTAGGAAATGGGAAAGAAAATCGAATCCAAGAAAATGATAGAGGCGTTGGAGAGGAATCCCGATTTTGGGGAACATTTGGCTTTGCTGAAAAAGAGATATAAAACATGGGTGAAAAATATTGATGTGAAAGTTTATCCAGAGAATCCATGGAAGGCAGAATTTGAACATTTTAAAGTCAATAGAAGGCATACGCCGTTTGAAGCTGATGACCACCAGTATGAATCTTTACTTAGTGCCTCTGGGAAAAATGGTGCATAACTCAAAACTGACAGCCTCGCAGACAATTTTGACTTCATTTGTTTGTACTGGAGGCATTAATAAAATTTCTAGTCTTTTCGTTGTTTTCGATATTTCTTATTCGTGACAATGAAAATAAAATACTAAAAAGCTACACGTACCAGTAATTTTGTACCAGATATTTAACACGACTATTGGTCATTGAATTTTTGTCATGTTCGGCAGCACATTTGTTTTTGGAAAAATGGCTTGTTTTGTTGCGGCATGAGCGGAAGACAGTGCAATTAGCCGTGGACCCTCGATCTGGGAATCCCAATCACCAACCGATCGTTCAAAAAATGCATTATGTTTTCCGCCCAGAATTAAATTATATACTAGCGTGTTGTCGATTTCTTTTACTTCAAGCTGGTTAGTAATATTATAAATGTTTGGTCCTCTTATGGAAATGATGTTTCATATTATGCTATTGCCATTTGAAATTGTTTCGGTTTTTATAATAATCGTTCTCATAAGTCATTAGTGAAGTGGTGTGTGACCTGTCGTAAATATAATGATATCCATAGATAGTCAAATGAGCTTTATTCCACGGCTTGAGCTGTGGCTACACAATAAAAGAGACAAATTATGAAAACTCTTGCTGATAATATAGTCAGTCAACATAAAGCTAAAAAAGCAGTGTATCATTTTTGTTAAAAATGGTAGATGCACGAGTGGGAATGTATTATATATGCGTGAGAAAAAGTGCACAGGTATTTTAAATATCGTTTAAAATCGTTTCATTATTAAAACGCATGTAAGTAACTTAAGATCAGCTATACTTACTTAGTAATAATTAATTATGTAATATGCATACACAAAAAGGACTCGTGGTGGTGCCTGCAATTTATTGAAGGAAACGCTTTATCAGTCACATCGCATTTTTCTTAAACAATCAAAATACAAGCGTTATGTAAGTAAGAGACAACAATCAATCAGTCAAAGCTAATCATTTGAATCAGTAATAAAACAATTTCCTTAGTGCACTGAATTGAAATTGAAGCACCACTTTTAAAAGTGTATTGCACTGCTTCCGAGTGCGTGTGCGGTATGCAATTCATTTGAATAGTGTGAGTGTGACTATTGTGAGCGATTTGCCATGCTAGAAAAGATAAATAAAAAACTGAAGAACTATTTCTAGACGCATTAATTGCGTGCAATACCTACTTTAAAGTCTAGTTGCCACACCAAGTGTAATTAAATGTGAAAAATTGTCAACTTTTCTTCTTCTTTTTGAAAACGTGAAGCCCTCAAGGTTCTCTCATATCACATTTGTCTGATCGTAATCTTTGTTGTCTTTCATCTTTTACTTAAATGGAACATAGAGAAATTAACGTGTCGAGTGTCGACATAATATGTGTGGTCATGTCATGTCATTCTGTGTCAATATAACAATCGAAAATGTATGCTTATAGCATTCTTTACAGAACTGGAATTCTGGGTATAAAAAATGGAAATAGGACACGACACACACTATCTATTATTACATGACTGCTTTTAGATAATATGAAGAATGTTCATTGTCAAGACTGAATGTATTGGATCAAGTGTAGTGCAGAAACTTGCTTGAAATCTGTTACAGGAATACATAAATATTATAGACATTTTATTATGATGATTATTTTATCATTGCCAAATAAATAACATTTTTAAAAATGAAAATTGAATATGAGGTAGATGAACTATTCTAACCATTCATGTGTTAAGTATGTGTTAAAACTTGTATTATCAAAGTAGTTTTATTTATTAATTTGATTGAATCATACATAGAATCCATACAGAATTACACTAAATTTACGCTTTGTGCGTCTATTTACAAAGGAAGAATTGGTAGGTTGTATATGTAGGCATTTATTTTACAAAAAAATACTTATTTGGTTGGATTTATTTCGGAAATGACGCTTACAGCAAGAACTACATTCTTAACGTGTGATTAACGATACAACTACAAGAATGAACGTACATGTACAGTCTATTTTAAAATGTAATATGGCATTGACTCAGTTTTTAAGCCTTTGTAAGGTCAGGCTGTAGTTTTCATTTAACTGTGAAATCGTGAGGTATCCTTCCTTACATAGTACCGTAGTTAATAATATAACTCATAAATCATGAATAAATCGTTAAGTAATTATTTAAAAGCACTAGACCATGAAGATACCACCACTAAATTACTATTCATTAATTAAAATGAAATCATAACATATACCATAATAACGTTACTAATTGCTATCCACAAGTTTCATCCAAACAGAATGATAAGTTCCTTTCATGCAAAAAAAATACAAAAATGTAATATATTGTATACTACAGATATGTTATCTAATGTCTCTGTATAATTAAATAGTATCTTTGGGTGAACGCTCTGTACATATTAGTTGTAATAGAACAGAGCATCTTATTTGAAATATTCCTCGTGTAAGTATCCATCATAGAAAATCATGAAATGTTTTTTTTCATACCTTTTCATTACGCTTTACTTTTGTTGACATTTATTGACATATTCCAAAGTGAGAAACAGTGGTCAGGATTAAGGTAGTGACTTTCTTCCAGTAGGTGTTAAAATCTAAAGTAAACTTAATACTGCCTTTCAAAGAGTATACGCCTACGCTTAACTCATTAAGTTAAAAAATAAAAATTGTTTATATTATACTTACGTGTCTGTTGATCTTCATGTGCTCGCATAACCAGGTGAATTTTACAGATGCTACTATATACATAATTTTGGGGTTTCGGGCATAATCATTTTGACTATGAATGCGCCATGAATTGATGTTAAAAAAGTATACAATTTATTTGTGACAATGTGTGCTCTACGTACATACAACGCTGTAAGATTCTACATAACTTCCACATACTCGTTTACTATAACACTCACAGACC
>JAHZMZ010005101.1:0-11714 GCA_027743805.1 Lepidocyrtoides sp. E14
TAGTTTAAATTTTAAAGCTTCTGTAGTATTTTTAATAGCATTGCAGGCATGCTACTCAAAATAGCATAAAGAAATTTGTCGTAAATATAGGTATGTACAAACCGGTGGTAGCAGCGGTGGTTCCGTAGTAGGCGCTATCAGACCTGTGATATTCTCAGTGGAGATCGTAATAAGCTCGTCCATACTGCTGGACGACGGCAACGAGGAAGATGAGGATGATGGTGACTCACTCACGTTCATTGAGATCCGTTCAGTGATTTCAAAAATTGACATTGAAGATGTCAACTCCCTTGACGACGCCATGATGTTAATGATGACAGCGCCAAACTCCTTCGTTTATTTTTATTTTGTGCTTTTAGCACCAATTTATATTTTCTTCAGTATTACGCTCGTATTTTGTAGCTATTAGTTTTTACTTCTTTTCATCAGAATACTTATTTAGTGTAAGCACGTCTCTTAGGCTTCCCTGCTTATTTGCACTTAACGTTTACTTCTACGAACGTGTGAGGGAAACGGTCGATTTTTAAAGAGGAGCATTCTGCTGTCAGTGACATAAGTGCTGGTTGCAATAATAAGTACTAAGAAAAATTTGTGGTTGTTGTGGTGGTGGTGGTGGTGGTGTATAGTTCCACTGACTTTTTAACACATGTTACCATTCACCCACTCCAGTTTCTAGTCCAAGAAAAATGGTCATTACTACTACGCATCGCACTACTATGTACCCGGCATACTTATGATGGCTTCTCTCGGGAAACAATTTGTGAGACACAGAGGCAAAAAAAGTCTCTTCAAATTTTCCTTGACGAATGAAGCTGTCCTGGATATTACAAGTTACACTAACTCATTTTGATATTCAGCTATAGCTCCTCTGTGACTGTCGCGTTATCACCTTTTTAATATAATCAAAAAGTTATAACAAGTTTGGAGAGGAGAATTGTAACTCCACTTTTTATACTTTTACTAACAATATTACCACAAAGATATCAGCACTTTCACCACTATCAACTAGACAAAAAAATTATATGTTTCACTGATGTAAGTTATCGTCCCTTTTGGAACTGAAACTTAAGGAATATAATTTTACTTATCGAACCGAATTTTTTTTTCTGAACGCGGCGGTGGTGGATGGAGCTGATGGTAAGTTTATACTGTCACTTTCAGTCGAAAATGTAATTTCCTTTGTTGCTGCGTTTTGATAAAAGAAGCAGAAAAAGTGTAGACAGAAGAAAAGGGATAAGAAGATCAATGAAGAGAGAACAAAGGAGTTTATATACAACCACACAAACACGAAGCTAAAATATTTTCGCCTGCTTGGTTGGTTAACTTTCACAGTCTGCAGTATACTTATTAAGAACAGTATCAGTACGGCTTGTTGACTTATTATCTTCACTTAATTTACTATGATTCTGTTTTTCATTTAGGTTCAATGAAAACAGCAATTAAAAAACTATTGGTTCAAGTCTTTTCAACAATTTTCGGTGCTAACAGAATACGTTGGTTCTCTTCAAGAAGTCTCCCATATGTTGCTGATCTGTAAGTTAAATAAACGTAGTACATTTAGGTAAATCGGCTAGTGAAAATCGGAACTTAAAAAATGATGCGTATCAAGTTTGCAATGAAAGAAAAAATCCCACCCAAACCCTCTTATGTACAACCGACTTGTCGTGGCAATTGATCTACTTTTCAGCGTGGTAAAAAGCTAAAAACCCAATTGAAAATGGAAATTGTCAGCTTGAAAATATAAGCCAACACGTTAAGTGTAATATGAAATATGATTACAAAGTTCACAAATTATGAAAGTTTCTTCTTCTAGCACTTTATTGAGACGAAATCGCTTCTCCATTTTCGTGACTCATGTTACTTCTCACTGAGAGCATCTCATTAGCGCTATCAATCAACTCACTAATGACAAGTTTACATGCATATCCCACAAAATGTGGTTGCATAGGTACTTAATTTATTTTCTCCGAAAGTGTTTCAAATCATGTTAAAATATTAAGTACATATCTAACAACCTATTTTTCAACCGAAAACATTCATCATCACCACCAACAAAGCTCAAAAAAACCCTATCACAAATTACCAATCAAAATTATCCGTTTTCTCAAATTTCAGTAGTGCAACAGCAGTACAAATGTAGAACATTGACATTGTCCATCAGTAAAATATAAAATTGGCAATGTGCTACTCGACTATATTTCACATGTTTATCTATATCTATGCATGCATGCCTTTAAATGTCTATCTGCACGACACACTTCAATTTTACTTGGGCTTTTTAAAACTTCACCACCAAAATTACACACAGACTGAAATCAATTTCCTCTTCAGTCTCAACTTTTTATTAATGCAAATACTCAGACAAGTTTAAAGGAGAAAATCAGTGGATGTGATGTGGAAGAGGTTGATACTAAAATTAACGATAGCTGAATTAGCTTTAAAAAAATAGAAGTGGCAGCCAAACAGCATGCCTGTGTTGCATGCCTGTGTTGCATCTGTCTTCGTAACAAAATAACGTATGCCTTTTCAAAATAAAAAAAAATATCATGGAGTAGTAAATAGGCAGTTAGTTTTATTCAAACATTACTTACCAAGCCATAATTAGATAAGTATTGTACCTAAATGCCATTTCATTCTTCATTCACCATTATTTGGGCATTGAAAGCTTGGAAACACTAGGACAAAACCGTTTCTTTCGATAGTCAGTTGTATAATGCAAAGGTGCATGCATTTCGTATTTTTTAATATGCCGGCTTAGTTATATTATTACTACATATATATATATTTTTTTAATGAGCATAAAATGCAGCTTCATCATACCACGCCATGCATTCCATAATTCCATCCATTTATATACATAAATAGGTAGGTAATATATTCTTGTGATATTAGAGTCGAATGGAACACGGAGACCTGGAATGTTTAGAGAGCAATAATGTTTATTGCTTACTCGGAGTGAGTAATCAGCAGTAGTAGTAGTGTGATAGGATGATGACTTCACTCGAATGGCAATGGCATGGCAAAATTAAACTTACCAGTATACACATCACATAAATATAAAGTGCTAGAAAAGAGTGCCTGATGGCAGTAGTGGTGGTGGTATGTTTCTATGGATACGTTTTTAAAGAATGAAAGACAGAAAAACAGAAACGAATTTTTTATGCAAGCAATGTGATGTGTGACATGACGAGGATGAGGATGGTAGCTGGCAAAATGATTTTTTTTTCAGCAAAGTTAAATAATATTAAATAAGCTGACATAATATTATTATTGTGTGGTGTTGAATTGAAAGTCCATGCATGCATTCTGGACGTACAGTATATTTGAAAAAATGAGATAATTTTCTTCCTTTTTTGTGACTTCCCATCGTCATCACACACGTAGCAAGATTATTGCATGCATTCGTGCATGCTTTTAGTTGTGTCTGCTTTTGTCGATACAATTTATCTGTGTAGTTATGAAACGAAATGGGAAACTTTTGAATGGAAAAATAATCAAAAATATAGTTCATTTCTATTGATCAGTTGGAAGTTTCATGGGTTTTTGGTAGGTAGAAAACTCACGCACGTTCATAAGCATGTACTTAAACGCTTGGGAATATAATATATTGTTATTGTTACTAAACGATAGAACTTTCCTGTTTCAATTTTTTTCCAAGAGAGGAACTACTCTGAAATTTTTTTTTTCTAAAAAAATCCTTTATTGGCTGTTCAAATCAAGCGTGCCTCTTGTGTCTGTCTGACTGTGCCTGTTCACTTAAGCAACACTTTTATTAAAAACTGTCTGTTTGCCTCTTCACTCACATGATTTAATGTGTTCACTTAAATTACAACATCACGAACGAAGTTCTAAATCATTTAGGTATAATGGAGTGAATAGAAATATGTTTTTTTTGCTTACCTTGAACTTGAACAAAAATCAAGTTCGGGGTTTCCTGGTCTCTGCATGTAATCATACTTATTGTGAATGAAAATCCAACTTAATTTATGTCTTTAATGATCGAAATTTGCCTTTGTAATTTTCACAGTGACATTTGCATCAGCTCTAGATAGGAAATATTTTATTTGCTTCTTTGAAAACAGCAAAACGTGTTAAAAATTTTTGTTTTTAATTTTTTAAAAACTATTGAATACCTATGATAGTTTTCTGTCACAAAAATCAAAAGAAACTTACAATAAACTTTTGTCTGCATAAATACTCTTTTAGAAATGGAAACCGTTTTTAATTGTTTTAGAACTTCTTGCGTGTGAAAAAAACTAAATTTTATTTTAAAAAGTCAAAATGAGTAAATGATCCTTCACAGTACTTTATTAATTTAAATTAGCTGCCTGTCACACTGTTTTAACTTTTTGACTTCTTCCACAACTTTGCCACAAAGAAAACGCTGTTTCAAGATGATGACCGCAAATAACTGAATAATATTACAGAGTATGCCTAATAAGCAGACGCTAGTGAGTGGTTGTTGCATATGGAACATAAATTTAGCAGTAGGGAAAAAAATTCAACACGACGATTTTGTTTTTCTATCTCTTCAATTCCAGAAACAGTAAGCCAACCATCTCAAGAAGTTTAATAAAATTTGTGTGATTTTGCACACTCCCACTTCACTTCTACTGAGAAGCAGTACTTTTGAAAAATGTTTTTTTCTTGTGATTCATGAGTAAGACTGAAACTCCAGTAAAGTTAAAACACATTAAATTTGCACTTTTCTGCCACCACTTCTGTAAAATAACTACAAAATATACATTTCGGTGACGACAATACTAAGAAACTTGACTGTTTCTTGGATATTTTATTACACAAAGGAATTAATTTTCTGCTTGTTTATAAATTGACTGTATATTTCACATGGTGGAACAAACTCATATTTTATTACTGATTTCATTTTATGTGCGTTCATAATTGCGCTCACCGTTGCAATAAAATGTAAAAAAAACTTACCGTGTAATCTAAAATGCATTAAACAATTAAGTTGGTTGTAATTATCTATAAGATTTAAGATTCCAACAACTCAAGACGATAACAGTCGTATTTTTATCGCTTGTTTTGAAGAGAATGTAGAGACAGGAAACACCACGGCCACAACAGTGTAATGGTTCTGTTCGATATTTTTTGACACAAGAAAACAAAAGGACGCAGGCATATTTTCCGTCGTATTTTGTGGTTGAAAATATGTGATAAATGAAGAATTATATAAAAAATTCTGTTATTCCGAGTTGTTTGTATGTCTCTTTATTGTTATCATCGCTGACATGAGAGGCAGCCGAAATTGGGTATTATCATCGACTCTCTCTCTCTCTCTTTTTCACTGTCTCGGCAAGGTCGATCGACACCACCATACTACACAATCGAGCGGGATATGTACGTTATGTATGATATTATTACTAAATGTGAGATCAACGGCAAAACCAGAGCTTGTGTGAAGGAAATAATCTGTAATTCCAGCAAGAACAGACGTCAAAACCAACCCAAGTGCAAGTAATCTGAGTAGAAATAGCAGATGCCACACCACACCACGCCACGCCAAGCATGCCACCATTCTCTCTGCTAAGAAATACGGGGTGACAGACAGGCCATTAAAACTGTATCATTAATATTAACAGAGTTTTTACGGTTGGTGTGTGTGTACACAATGCACTGCATTTTGTTACATAATGTGCTTCCACATTCACATTAAAATTGCAACTCATAACTATAACAGACACTCATTACGAAATTAGAGAAGATAGCTACGTCTCATGTGTTGTTGCTGTTGTTATGCAAGTTAAAATGAATTAATTATTTGTATTAGTGAGTAGCAATTATATATGTACAACTTTGGAATCGAATATGAAGGCAGTTCAACTACCCTTATTCAATAGGTAAATACACGAGACTCAAAAAGCGACAAAACATTCAATAAGTAAAAAAAGTATCAGGCTCTCAAACTTGTGTTGTGTAAACTTGAACTTTACAAATGGTCACGGAAACATGAAATCATCATTAAATTAAATAGTTATTTTCATGTATAAACTTAATTATGAAACTACGTTACAGTTTCTCCATGATCTTCATAGCATTTTGTCACCTGGGCTTTTACTTGTCATGAAACTAGATGTTGAATGAAGAATTGTTCAGCTTGTTTAATTAAATATCATTGTCAAAATATTGTTTTTTTGTGTGAAGAATTAGGATACCGCATTTTAGTGGATAAAAGATGATTTATAAATATTTAAATGGCTTGCCGTTTAATTGTAGCCTAATGTGATCACGATAATTATGATGGCGCGGATGATAAGTAACGTTAGGGATTGTTTAATTTGCCCAAAGTTATTTATGTCTTCTTCCATTTGTTTATTTTTGTGCTTCCACTCAATGGCAAATACTGAACCAAATGAAAGTTGCATGCAACAGCAAGGAATTTTTTTCTACTTCAAATGTCTAGCTAAATATTTTATATGCAGACGTGAAATTTCTTTTACAACACCCGCAATAAGAGCATCCGACATTTTTCGGACCGTTGCTAGTTTCTCTGCCATGAGGGATTTTCTCGGGAACCGGGTAGTTTTACTAACGTTTTTTTGGATGAAATGGTTTTTTCTTTTCTTTCACTTTAGATTTTGCGAAAAAACGAGACTATTTTACTCCTTAGGAAATTCTTAATGATCTTAATTTTGCTCATGCGGACTTTGCTACAGAATGAAACTTTGCTTCAACCATTTCCAAAGAAATTTCATGCCCGCTTTAATGAGTCTGACTGCATACAACAGAAACAACACAACGACCATGACTTCGGATGACAGGGTAAATAGTGGCGGCACCAAATTGTTTTATTACTTTTGTTGTACTGTTGCAATGCTACCTTTTTCATGCTAAATTCCGCAAACCCAACGAGACTCTTGAACCGAATACTATAAACGTTACGTACATTATCACAAATTTTTTTCGGCATTTTTCTCTTCCTCCTTGTCGCAAAGCAAGACAGATGCGATATTCTACTCAGTACTCATTGTTTAATTTGGGTTTGTTAGATAACTAAACTAAGTATATGTACTGTATGTAAGTAAGTACTGCTGTTCTTGTACAATGTTCCAAAAAAGTATCGATCTTTGGTAACTTCGTTTCTGTCATCTGTCGGTTGTGGAGGAGGTGGTGTTGCTTTTGTGCGTGTTTTTCTCTTTGTTGTTTTGTCAAACTGGCAAATTCGCTATGAAATACAAAATGATGGCAGCAAGAGCACGATGTTGCTGCTCTTGATGATGACTAATGCCAACATTAATGTTATTACTTTTGCAGTTGCTTCCAGAGAACTTGATGATCATTGTGATTATGATGACGTTGATAATGATAACGAGTGTTGTCAACTTTTTTTTTGGTAGTGATGATGACCATGATTACAATAATCGAAAAAAGGAATTGAAACAGATAGATATTTCAGATCAGATATATGGTCATGTATATTTGCCCTGTGTATTTAACGACGCGATGATACGAACAAAATGTTAACCTTTGCACCCAACAAATTGCCTAATATTATAAAAATCTGGAAGGTATGATAATTTTGAGGATGCTAGTCATTGTCATCATAGTTTGTTCTTAAACTAATACTAATAAGTGTGCGGTTTTGATGATGGTGGAAATTCTATAAAGAGAGAGAGAGAGAGAGGGGGAATGAGTAAACCACGGTTGCAAAAACCACCAAGTTAACCTTGATTGGCGCATGGTGGTCAAAAAACATGTAGAGGTTGTTAGCATAATAAAAATAATTGGTGTCGGTGATAGTATCCATATCATAATAAAGTCAAACTTACTCTAACATAAACTTTCGTTTTCCCCTTTAAAAATGATGTCACATCATCAAAACTAGGTGTCAAATGACAGTAATGCAAACTTTGCATACTAGATGAATATGCTTAGCTCCTCATTTTGTACATTTTGTTACCGAATATTTACTCAAACAGAATAGCAGTTTAGTCTATCATCTTATTTTTCATGTAAACACATTGTAACACTTTTTCTATTACATTTATTGAACAGTTTCTATCAAATTTAGCAGGAATGAAACAGGAACTAAAAGCTATAAGCATGCAAGCAGGTATATACTTGTCCACATTAATATCCACTTACTGTTTCAAGCAAAATTAAGTTTTGAGTTACCTGCGCAAGCTACTTTATCTGAAGTAGTTTTTTATGCACTATTTACCGGTGATATGCAAGTGCATTATTGCTTTTTAGGGAAAAATGAATAGCATCTTGTGCAATATTTTCGATATTTGGTATGTTTTCAGTTATTAAGGAAATTTGTATTGGATGAGAACACGACCCAGCACTACAGTAAAACGTAATAAAAAAGTAGAAGGGTAATATATTATGGGAGTATGCAAATTAGAGCACGCACGATTTCCTGAAAGCCCCATATTACAGGCATGGAAATGTAATCGTTTCCTGAAAGTAAAAAAAGTGCTCTAAACGTTGCAGTTATTAATAATATTCTGCCAAAATGAACATAACAAAAATGTCCCTTGACATTTTTTTTATTTTATCGCGTCCAAAAACATTGCTCTGCCAATATTGATACTATAAGCCTTTTCTTTTAAATAATTATCTACTCAGATAGTAACTGATAACTTACTATGAATGCCCACGAACGGATTCCACAGTTTTTCATGTTATCAATCTGATTCAGGCATTTTTGCAAATAGCTAGAGCCATCAAGTATGTATTAGCTCAAAGTCACTGGTAACGACACTTATTTTTCATTTTAATGCTGAAAGGAAGGATGCAAAATAATTCCAGGAAAGTGTTATCGTTCACAGTAAAAAATGCTCACCTTGCCCCAACCCCAACACTCGGAATAATCAATCTTCTCTCCTCTCCTCCAATCCTACATTTCTGCACTCGAACGCGTACTCACTTTAAAGCAGAGAAGGGAAGGAAAGAACAAAATACTACGATGGGATGAAACTGGATGAGTAGGAGGATGGCTAAGTCGACCCCAAAATGGAGAGTGGTGCTGGAGCAAGATAAAACTCTAGAGAAAATCCTTTTCTCCTCACTGACTTTCCCTAAGATGCTCTACTACTCTGAGATCAAGCGAGTAAATTTACCAGAAGGTTTGGAATCTATCCTGAAACAGTTTTCTCCTTTTGACTACTGCCAACGAGCAACTGAACTGGACTAAACTTGCTTTGCCGCTTGCTTCCAAAACACTTTCTTTTTTATCCAGCGTTATTTTTTAGAATGTTGCCTACATTGACAGTATCGGTGACTAGCTAAGCTAGTCTAGTTCGTGGATATTAGCAATTCTGCTTCTGCCGTTGCTTTTTATAACGGAATTACTCACACAGTTTCTCTACTAGTTGCACATACTGAATTGGATCCTGTGTAAACTAATGATGTTTTTCTTAAATAGATCAAACCCAACTATGGAATAGTAGCCACAAACACCACCATAACAATGCATACAATGTAAGCCAAAGTGTGAGTTGAAAAATCTTCGTTGAAGCGGTGGTGTTAGTTTTCTCGGTTGTACGCTGTACTGATAGAGATAGACAAGAGTACTGCTGCAGGACGCAAACCCAGATCTATTAATGCGATTCACTGGTCCCCACAAACCAACCCCCACATCTAGTACATCCAAACAGACCAAATTCCTAAGAATGATGGTTTATGCAAATAATACAAATATTATTAATTCATGCACACATAATTTTCCAAATGTACAATTCATTCATGAATGCAAAATGATTTCTCTCGCAAGATTTAAGGAATGATTCGCATATCGGACTCATGTAGAATAGTAAAATGGTGCGGAACGTTTTTCAGGAAACATTCATCAATGTGCGTAATGAGTTGTGAAACTTCGAAAAACAGTGGTAAAAGGGACTTTTTGAGATTCTTGTTTTGGGAAAGTAGCTAGGCTGGGTTTTATATTTTGAGGAATTCATCCGCAAACCTTTGCACGAACACGTACTATAAATTGTTTCAACTTGATGCCACCGCAACTGTCAGGCATGCTTGCCACCACAAATCTTCCAATTTTCGCCCATGTCTCTTCAGTAAGCAAACCAGGAAAACTAAACAGTAAAGGATTATATATTACTGTACATGACGATGAGTCAACGCCCCAGTGAGCTGCTAGCTAATTGTCACACCCGGGAATTTGCCAGGATATCAAGTAAAAAGTAAAGTGTGAATGAGAATGACGTCGGGAGAATATTATGATAGCGCAGATTAATGCAAAAATAATTAGCAACTCTGATTGCTTTTTAATAGTTTGAAGTTCAAAATAAACAGACTGGAAACCAGCTCACAGCTCATATGACACAGTAATAGATTTTGATACATAAATTCAACAAACTAGCTGTGGTGATTTTTTTCTCTTATTTTCTTAGCACTTCATTTTTATTCTTGGGATGATTTAATTACTCACTGTGGAACTTATGCGTCAACCAACGTAAATGCAATACAAGTTTTACTTCATTCATGGCAATCTTATTTATAAAGTAGTGATACCATAGTTTGTTCATTCATACTTTCATACTATAGAGAATATTTTAAGTGTAGAATTCTTTGTATGGTTGCATAATACAAGTCGACTTCCAAACTTACTAAGCCTCTTTGTACTTTTATTACTGTCAAAAGAAGTGCCATCCATCCATCTGCTCTAACACTTGGTTTATTTCTTGCATTTCTATTAAAACACTTGAAAATTGCGGAAAGAAAAAAGGAAAGCGAGAGAGAGAGAGAGAGTAGAGAGATTAGAAGAGAAGTTAGTGAACCGTAAACACATGCCAAGAAATAAAGAAAGTTGTTTAAAGGGGAAAAGTTTGGAGAGAGCTTCAGTCGGAGAGAAAATGGCAACAATCGTGAAGTGGTTATCAGTGGTTCCAAATGAATAGCGAGTATGATATCATGATACACTACTTTTGAAAGAGTAAGAGGCTAAAGAGCACAAAAAAATGAAATGAGATTGCAGTGAAGTGGAGATTGATTGACTTCACAACTACGCACACGGTATACTAGCCAAAACCACATCGGTAGGTACTAATTAAGTACATTTAGTAACATAGGTAGCGGTTGCAGTTAATACCATGTGTATTTTTAGAGCATGTAGGTAGGCATTTAGTTGTTGAAACTACTTGCCGAGTTACAAGTAAAGCTTGAAAGAAACAGGGTGCAAAAAAATCTCTTGGAACTACTTTTACCAGCTGAAGAAGAAGTGAGCTTTTCAAGGAACTTCATCATAATAGACATGCAAAGATAACTGGATGGAGAAATATGTAGTCGAAAAGAAAGATATAAGGAATAAAATGTTTACTTGCGAATTATAAACGGTGCGTCACATTTGCCTTCCAAATATCCTCACAGCCATATGGCTTTTCACATGATCTTGTTGAAACTTTGCTCCTTTACGGTATGTTTTTTGGTCTGTTTGAAAAAGTGTTTACTTAAGTGGTATAGTGAGTATTTACTCATCCTCTTTCATTAAAACACGTAAATTGAGTGATCCTACTATGTTGCAAAAGTACGTGTAAACTTCATTCTCCGACATTACCTTATAGTTCTTAAATTGGAATTAGTAAAATTGTTCAAGATAACTGAATGAAAAGATGGCCAACAAATTCGCTCAGTTCACTATTAGCTTCAAAAATACTTGTACTGAAGAGATACATTTCGAATTTATTAAGTAGCCGGGTTTAGACGAGGTACTTATTGGTCTCGTTAGACGTGTT
>JAHZMZ010005102.1:0-10499 GCA_027743805.1 Lepidocyrtoides sp. E14
TTGTAGGGGCAATTTTAGATGATTAGACTTGAAATGTAGATAAGGCGATGTGTGACCAACAGGTTAAGAAGATATCATGAATCCTGATATGATATGGAATGATGATGGGGTGAATCGAGATGCGTATATGTAATTAAAAAGGTGTAAAATAATAACAGGTGTGCAACAAGAGATGTTGGTGTGATCCGCGGCTGGGGAGACGAAAACTGCTTACTGACTGCAATGAGCAATCAGGTTTTATTGTTACAAAGGAATAAGAAATAATACAAGCGTCATAGTACATGAACATAATAATAATGCAACAGCTTTCACAATAATACAGATCGAGCATGATAATAATAATACATGGTAAAATATAATAATAATAGAGCGACGTTATTACAGATTTCAAAAGGACTCATCTTAGGCTTGAAAAATAAGTGAAAAAATAAGGCACGTAAAATCCATGAATAATAAACTACTGAAAGCATGACATTACAGGTGCATTATTCTAAATGTAAATAATAAATCTATTCAGTTTGAAAATCATTGCTATTAGTTAATTACAAAGATCGGTAAATCAGGTTTTTGCAAAAAATTAAATAAAGAGTCAACTACACTATAAGTATTGAGGTAAAAATCATACAGGCTTTCTAATTTAAAACCACGCCACCCATAAATCCCACCTAGCTTGCAGTGGCATGTATTCATTCTGGTGCATATTCGGAGAATAGGCTAGTGGCACTCAAACAGAAAAAAATGTTGCCAAACTTCTTACAATTTTAATGAACCAGTCAATATTTTTCTAGGTGGCTCACGACCATGGATAAAAATTTAATTTGCTTACTCCAATTCATTGGCTAAACGCGGACGATAACGAAGCAAGAAATGTATGTTAAAGCATGTTTATCATACAAAACTGAAACATGAAACTTATGTAGTCGGCTTAAAACCAACACCAGGCAACTAAATTTCTCATACCATGTATTTCTTTATTTGAGGTCTCTCTCACTTCAGGAATCTTTTATTTTAGGTTTCTCACACCAGGTAGTTAATTTTTTTAGGGTCGGCACACACACGCACTATATAAATTGGGATGACGTAAGAAAATGATAATAAGACGAAATGTATGTATGATTACATGTAATTTTCCAAACCAATTGGTTCCCAAATCATATATGGGTGTGACGGGGTAAACGAGTAAATAGAAATTGCGTTTACTTCACAAACAAGGTTTTCGGGCTGGAAAACAAAAAGGAAAAATACGAACGCTATCACTAATCAATCAATAATATTTTAAAACTTGTTTAAAAATGGAGTTTTTTTTATGAAAAGGCTGACTCCAGTGACGAATCATTCAGAAATTGAATAAATTTATATACCATTTTGCTATATGTCGAGTATTGTCTTGCGACAGTATTCAAACATTATCTGAAAAGTGGGAATACTAAGACAGTTGGTGTTCGCCAGCCCTAAAAAAAATAATATACTAGGTGGAGATCCCAAAGAAAACAAAATGCCTGGCGTAAGTTCTAAGCAAACGATATGACATTTACCTAAAAAGAGTGTGGTTTTTGGCTATTTTGTATTCACACGAGCATGAATTATATTTAATACTACACATTAGTTGGTTTTACGACCTTTTTTACTGACAGCAATGCAAACATTACGACTCATGTTGTAAAATATTGATTACTTGTTATGAAAGTATAATGTAACTATTATGTACAACCACAAAGTCTCAGAATGACAATGCCCAAGTTTCTGTCGCAAAAGCTTCAATAATTAGCGAACCAACCAGTGGGGCAATTGCTCAGAGTAGATTTCTCAAGAAAATACCAATATCAGGTATCGTGTAACTAAATTCATACTCCGACACTTCAAATCGGGCAAAATCACAATTTTAAACAACATTTTGTGGAAAACACTCAGATATTTGATTTGTGGGGGGAAATGATACCCTTTGCAGAAAGTTTGGATGATATGTTCCATTTTGAATTGGTTTCGTTTAACAAAAAGTTTAAATCCAACCAGTGGGTTCCCTTCCATTATCACATAGACAAATGTTGAAATCAGAAGTGGACTTGAGCAATATTCTATTGAGAACTGTTGTTTCTAATTCAACTGTAGTTATTAGTAACATTCGCAACTGCGTCAAATTGTTGGGCAAATCTGAAGATTGGAAATCCGGCCACTTCAATTGTCCAAAAAGGTTTGGAATTCATTATTCCTTTAAGCAATTACATTACGGTGTTGAATAGTGAGGTGCAGTATAAACCATTAGGATGCCTCCAGTTTAATAAGTCATGTAAAGATGTTGCATTTCTTAGCTGGTTTAGTGAAATCAAAGACAGTTTTTTTACAATTCGCTTTTTACTTATCGATAACAGTTTCGAGTTGGGAGATAAAGAGCACCTCATCACTCTGAAAACTGATTCAATTCTGAACACCAGGTTTGGATGGAAGATGTTTGACCTCCTTTTGCCCCCCACAGAGCAGATAACATCTCGCTTCCCCCGGTTTCTGGAATCTGGTGTAGTTAACATATCAAGAAACAAGAGTACGGTAGGCATAGCTTAATTGTTACCGTGTTACCCCTATGCCAGGAAAACAGTTCATCCTCCTAAGCTTATCCTTAACGACAACCTAACTGTTCTGTTTAGAGTACATTCAATCTTTAACAGCATTTGCATTGGAAAACTTGCAAAACGCGGTACTAATGTTTTTGTAAATTTTTACATGTGTTTGTTGAAATAACTCGAATCTGGCGACAGTTTGGTGAATTGTAGAAATATTTCCATTTGGAAAAACTGCGTTGGCTTTACAAGTGACCATTTTTTTATGGCACATTGTAATTGTAATAGTAATGATCCTTGAAGTATAGGGTTACTATTCGAAAAGGAAGGAAGAAGTGAAAGGTAAACACAAACAAACGGCAATCAAATGAGCAATTGAAACATTCCACCCATATAAACCTAAACTTAAAGGACAGCCACTACGTAAAATAGGCATGGATGTTGGATAATACACTCAAATATCAAGTATACTTAGCGCTCATAATTATTTTTATAGTATACATTTTTTCACCATGTCTTCAGCCAATGTTTTTTGGGCTGATAAATAAGCAATAGTACGGTCTACAGTGTAAATTCGACACTAGTAGTTTAAGACTCCAAACTTAATAATCTGTCATTCAAAACTTAAGACCATAAAGTGTCAAAATGACAAAACGCAAGTCTCCATATCAAAAGTTTAATAAAAATCAATCAGCAAGAAAAACCCATGATCAAGTGGAATTCTCAACAGTGTCTTGCTCAAACTTTCGGATACTTTCATTTCACTGATATTTTACGCTTAAACGAAACTAATTTTAAACTCGTAACAATTCTTTTGATGTAAAAAATTTATTTTAATGTAAAAGCAGTTTCCTTTCAGTAAAATCCACGTAGTCTAATTGAGCTAAACGTCAGAATTTCAATATCAGTTTGAAATTGAGTCAAAATGAACTCGTTCCGATTATTGTGCGTATTTACAAGAACCTTACTAGCAGCACTGTACCAGCAGAGAGTTGTATTTAGTGGTGATATAGGTCAAATTTATCGAATCGACACACAAATTGAGGATGCAGCACATCACGCTAGCGTTTTAAAACCAGGAATGTACTTGCCTTCTCAAAATGAACTGAATATTACTGATATTTTTACGCCATTTCTTTCAGCAAATTGCTTGATCCACATCACAAATTACAAAGGCATCAACCTAAGAATCGATCATAAAATCCCAATGCTTATTCGAAATTTGGTTTACGGTAAATTGTCCAAAACGTATTATGGATGGACAGCGTCAGACATCGTTGGAAGACACAATTTTACTGTAGTGGATAGAAACATGTTTACTTGTCCTTTGTCAAGGAAGTTTCTACTTGGTTGGAAAAATTCCGGAAACAATAGTCGAGTCTGTACAGACATACGTTTTTATTTATTTGCTCAAAACTCAAAACCTTGGAAATGTGAAATACGGTTTTCGTTTTTCCCATCTATTTTAATGCTTAACGCGGCTTTCGCAGGCAGTAAATCCACTACCAAATTTTGGCTTGACAGCATAAGTTTCTGGTACTATGAGTTACGCCTTGGCTCCAAATTTTCCAAAAAATCAACAAAACATTTACAAAATTTGTTTGATCGTACTTTGTCACAAAACAGACAAGTGTTTCATATCACTGTTATCAATAAAACAAGTGAAGTACTTGAATGGAGAAAGCGATTACACGCAGCGGAGTACTCTATTCAAAAGTATCCACCTAGAGGCTATCTAGCAACAAACGATGTCATAATATTGGTAAGTCCTACAAAATCCAAAAATTGGCACCAGCAAAAGCCTAGTTTTGTCTGCATTGACGATAGTATGTCATACGGAAGGCCAGTTTTTCAGCCATATTGCTATAGACTAGCAAAATGGGCCAAACTAGATGCACAAAGTATCCACAAAATGGGTTTTGCACCAGCTGAAAGCCATATAGATTTGCTGATTAACGACATGTCTGACTCGGAACTATTTAAAATTCCACTGTACACATGTTCCTTGTCTTCATCATCCATGCTAAAAGGAAATGATGTCGAGAAAAGGCTAGTAGACAGCTATGCATATCTGGTTCAAAATATTATGCGAAACTTCAGCTACTTTCTACCAGGAAGTCTATGGAACGTAAAGAACAGCATAGTATCTTGCACAAATAAAGGGTTTTACTATCCCAAAAATATGCAGCAACAACCAATACGACGTTTATCACTTAAAGTGCATTTTGCTACAGGAGGCTACCAAAAATCGATTTTGTACGGCTCCCAAATTAATAGTCCTGTAAACTCGTACGGATTCATAAGTTGCGTCATTCCAGAAGCTTCTGCTCTTGACTTTGGCAGTCTTTACAACATTTATGACGAAAGTTGCTGGGTAGCGTTTCTTCTAACTAGTATCTCAGTTTTTGTGTATATTCAAATCCTCTTCAGAGGACAAGTAAACAAGGTAGAATGTGTAGAAGGTATCGTAAGGGCCGTGCTTGAGCAGGGTGAAGCATTTTCAAAATGCAGTCAAACTAATTTCGTTATCCTGCTGTTTTTTCTTGGTGCACTAATTTTGAGCAACTCGTACAAAAGCAAAAATATCAATGCGCTAATTTCTTCAAGAGAGACTATATCATACGACACCATTTCGGCCTTGATTGAACACAAGTTTGATGTCTTTACCAAATCACTAATTGTATCAAATATAGACTGGAATGCGCAGTCAAACTATTCGAACTTAGTCCGAGGAGCACACTTTTTAGGAGTCAAATATGTTTTGAATGAAACAAATTCTTCATATCATTTGAATAAAATATTAACATCGGAAGTTCATCGGATTGCAAGCATTTCAAGCAAAAATAAATGGAATAACAGCAAGGGTCACGCCATTGTACAAAGTTACACTGCTCATTCACAACTTGTACCTAATATTCAGCAGGTATTTGCTGCAAGTCTTGGACCAGTCAATGAGCTTTTTGATAACATTTCCTGCTATTTATTTAATTGCAATTTACGACCTGTACGCTTTCACAAAATTGAGATGAATGAATTGGAAAAGCGTCTGATCGCATGCAATAATACTGCACTAGTACTGCGACTCTCTCAATGTAATGAAATGAAAAGAAAGCATGCCAATAATGACTACATGCAAGTTGGAAAGCAGTTGGTTGTTGAAGATTACTTGGCAATTGCTTACTCAGGAAGAATTCCATCGTATATTATAAAAAGAATAAAAGGAGTTGATCAAGCCGGGTTGTGGATTTGGATTGGCAAGATTGTTCCTGAGCTTGTATCATATCAAAGAATGAACGGGAGCAGTGGCGGCATTATGCCAAGCCGAGAGACTTCTATGAAGGGCAATATTTCTGTAATTTTTCTAATTCATTTAGTTTGCGCAGCAATATCATTGCTTGTACTCACGATTGAGGTAGTTGTGAACAACTTGGACCTAGAATGTGGTGTAGTGATCACAGTTCCTGTCGTCAAATTGATAATACCAAAACTATTCTGCTTTAAATGTGATGGACCCATGTTAAAAACAGCTGCCAATTCGTTTCGCGTGTGTAACGTCTTTTTCAAGAAAATTTGTTTGGAAAAACTGTTGAAATTTTGAAAGGTATTTTTAAAAAATTATATATGCTTTTCAAGCCTTTCTGAAATTGCTTAAGTTTCCTTCAGAAAACATGTTAACGCCAGTTAAGCAATATTACCTATAAGCATGTCAAACCGAGCCTTTTATTGCTGCGCTTTGTTTGTGTCGTACGAATGAAAATGAAATTTAATTTAATTTTTGTGATGGCATAACATTTCATCACTCTTAATTAAGCTTAAACTAGCAACGCCCTACAACTAAAATTCAGAAAAATGCATATAATCGAAGTGTAATATAAACAAGCACAATATTTTTATATTGGATAGATGAAAAGCTTATAATTTATTCTCTATTTGAATGCAAAAGTTCACAATTTGATAAACGCAAAAACAAAATTCGCCTAGATGTATTTCTTCAAGTACAATGTGGTACTCTTCACTAGGTTTATGTCATATGTACATCTTCCCCACGATTTCAATCTTCCCCACCCAGCACTTACCCCACCAGAAGCCTTCTTCGCAAAGCATTTTTCCGTTAAATACTTTACCCGCCTTGCAGTTTACGGTAAAATGTCCAGCAATTATTACGCTTGGACGGCTTTCGATATCGTTGGTAGTCATAATTTTACCATATAATGCATGGAGACGTGTACACTTGTCCCCTATCAAACAAATTTTTGTGCGATTTAAAAAACTCTCGAAGTCGAGTCTGCTCAGACTTGCGTTTCTATTCATTTGCGCTAAGCTCAAAACCATGGACTTGCGAAATAAGATTTTCTCTATTTCCATCAAGTTCAATCCGTCAAACATATTTTGCCTCTAGTGAATCTGCAACGAAGTTTTGTATTGATAGCATAAATATCTGGTTTTATGAACCATGCTATACAATCTCCAACAACTCGGCTAAGTTAATTAGTTTATTTGATAGAACTTTGTCACAAAGTAGGAAAGTGTTTCACATCACAGCCATCAGTGACATTAGTGAAGTATGGGAATGGCAAAAAATCCAGAACATTCATAAATTCCAGACGGAACTGGAGGAAAAACGTAAATTGATTTCACAAACGGCAGAGGTCAATATTCATGGAGACGCAATGGGGAATAATGGGCTTGGATAATGAAATTTTCTTTACTCTTTTCGGTAGGAAAACTTCCTGAAACATTGTGAATGAGGTCGAGCCTCTTGTGTGACCTTCATTTTTTGAAGGTTTGTTACACCAGAAACACAAAAGAATACGGCTTGGTGATAATACTACGGACAATTCAAGGTCATGATGAACTGGTGAATGGTGAAATTCCATTTTATTTTTGTAACTGAGTATGTTTTCTTGGTATGCTACTGTACCGGAAGCGCAAGCAAGAAATTTCCACTGATTACAAGTGAATGACAAAGGGGAGCCAGGATATGTTTCTTGGAGAGTGCTCTAGATCCCCGCATCCTCTTTTATCTCGTAAGTCTCCTCTCTAATTTCTAAGTTGTTTGCTTTGTACTCAGCAATCTAAATTATTTCGCAATTTGGCAAAATTACTAAAGACAAACATTGGGGTAAACTGAAACACTGGGATGTATTCCAGCCTGGAGAATAGCCGTGTCGGCAGCAAGGCAGAAGATGAAGATAAGCAAAAATACTTATTACATCTGATGAGCAAGGCATTTGTAGCTTATCCTGTTAGTAACTTTTTAAGCAAAAAATTGGCATATTTAACATTTTTCAAACCGCAAATAACGCAGAAATTTGTAATCTTTCTATGTTTGCCAGGTTGTCAGCAAAATCATGAAGAAGCTGGACATGAAGGATCTCAAAGCATTTAGGCAGGCGAGCCACATGTGCTACAGCCAATCAAAATCCTTGTCGATGAAACAAGCCCAGATTCATATCAGATGCGACCGTGATGGGAATAATCAAGTCCTGCAGGAATTCAACACCTACTTTCAAGAATCCTTGTGCTCTTCCGGAGGAAAGGGGCTTCCAGTCGAAAACTTTGCTGTTTCGTTAATACAAATATACACTTGTCCCCCAGAGCTGGTAACCTTCACCAAGATTTGCGGTCTCTACATCAAATCTCTGGATTTTACGGATGAACGAATTTCGTCAAAAAATGACTGACGGAAAGGAACAGCTTTTTGGAACTGTAAGGATGCTAATGGAAAACGTGGTGAGACTTCATCTGAAGAGTGAGAGGATTTGTCTAATTTGGCAAAAATACTTTCAACTGGATCTCCTTCTCCCAACTTGAAACAGTTGCGGCTGGCCGTCAGTGAGCCAATGCAAGTTTATTTTCTATTTAAACTGCCGGCTTTGGAGGAGCTTTTTTTAAGCGGGATGCATGATGGGACTTCCATGGGGAACTTCGACAGCCTATTTGGTCAATTGTTTACATTTCGCAACTTTACGAAGAAAAAGAACCCCGAATTCCTTAGACTGAGAAAGGTGGATACCATGGGGGTACTAAAATCACTTGAGAGCAGTTTAATGGACGCCAATTTTCCACTAGAATACTTGGCAATGAGCCTGCTCAGTCACGTTGGGGAAGTTGACCTTGCAATTCTTTTGAACTGCTATCATCCCACCTTGAAGTCACTGAAACTGTTAAAATGTAACCTTCGCTCTTTCACTCTGTTCTCGCATCTGCCGCTTACAAAATTTTTAGCCAATTTGAAGGAATTGGAGCTTTGGGGAAACATGTTGACAAATCTCAACATTCTGAAAAATACTCCAAATCTACAAAAGCTGAAGGTGGACTACGGCGGCTTCGAATCTCCATACTTTTTGGACATGTCAGCAGTATGGGAAATGATTGGAGATACAATAAGCCCAGTGTGTTCCAGGGTGACATGGTCAAAAATTCTGCAGTTTTGTTGAAGTCACGGAGCATCCATCTGGGAAATTTACAGGAATTTGGTACAGACTGTAGAATGTCTTCCGAGTCATGGAACTTGGTGACGGAATGGATGCCCAACCTTCAAATTCTGGAAGCACCAATTCCCAATAATGCTTCAATGTGGACTGTGTGTGATCAGTTGGAAAAGTTGAAGAAACTTCGACTTCGCTTTGGAAGCCAGGTTGACGACGATGGCATCATTGGTGATGATGGTAACATGACAGGCTCGCAAGGAATAACGAAGCTGAAACGTAAGCCGTTAAACAGCTTCAATATAAAACCTGCGAATCATGTAAATCCTTAAGCTTATCGATTTTTTTTCTAGATTTACATAGTTTTGAGCTGGAAGTGGAATGTGGACAGGGCAGACTAACGGACAAGTCGGCTGAGTTAGGTTTTTTGAAGATGAGGCATTTAGGTTTCTTGAAGTTAGGCTTTTCAGGCAATTTGGTTAGTATTTGAAAACTGATTTTGGAGCATTGATGTTGTTTTTGATATTGCCAATGTGACTATAACAGATTATAAAATTTAATGTTTTTATTATTGCTGTAGCTCACAGAAGGAGTGGAAAAGAGGCTAAGGGAAAACATTGGACACGTTGAAACGTACCGCAGTTGTCGTAAAATTGCTGCAGACGAAGAAGTTCAAAGATGTTGTGATTGGGTTAACTTCAAACAAGTTTGGCGTCTCACCTCAAGTAGAAACACAAAAATTAGGGCTGGTGTTATGTTTTCCAGAGTTTTTGTTAAAGTTAGTTATGCGAGTGGTCTATCTAAATGGATGAATTTTGAATTGTGAATGTTTTGTAATGAAGCGTTTATTGCATGCTTATTGAGCTGTAACTTGGCATGTAGTTTATTGTAGATTTTTATAAAGTCTACTTCAAAAGCCTGTATTGTACTTAAACTTAGGTTTAAAAGTTATGTAAAATTTTAAAAAAAAATAATGTAATACCTGTACAGTTTGCTGCACCAAATTCATCCACCTAACTCGCATACCGTATCTGCATTTTTTTATTTACACTTTTTTCAGCTCATCCCGGTATGCTCATATGTTTATATATGTAAATTTCACAGTGGCAGAGAAGGCCGGTCCATTTTCATATTTTCAATTTCCCGAAATTCTTCATATGACCATCTATTGTACTCTTTTCACAGTCATCCGCCAAAAATCCAGAAATTCGATACGTGTAAAAACTTGATACACATTGGATCCATATATTCTGGAGCAGGCCGGTCCCAAATTTCCTTCTTGTTTGATTAACTCATTCTCAGGGAATGCAAGGTACCGGGAAAGTCTAACAAGGAAGGTCTCACAACGAATTAAAACCTACAGCCACATCACATACCGTTTCTTGTAGAGCTTTATATCCTGATTCTTGAAAGCATATTCATTTTCCCGAATGCGCGCTGGTTGGGGGGTCACGAAGCCCCCAAAGTATAAGTTTGCGGTATAATGGTGGAACGTTTTGACTCGGATTTCGTT
>JAHZMZ010005103.1:0-11001 GCA_027743805.1 Lepidocyrtoides sp. E14
AACAAGCATAAACTCGTGATAATAGCCTCCTTTATAATATATATATATACCTATTATAAATGTAAAACTACATTTATTATACACATTTTACTGTCTTCTGTACTTTTGGCTACTTTCACTCACTTGACTGCATTCAACACTTAAGTTCAGCTGCTAGTTGTGCAGTTGTCATAATTTATGGAAACACAGACACACGCTCGCACACATGCATAAATACATACTGAAACCAGTGGGAAACTATTATTGTCCCTTCTTGCTTTACTGATACATATCCGCTCAACATTTTTTATGCATACCTAGTATTTATACACTGTATACTTGAATTACTTGACATAGTTGTAAAAGTGGATGGGCAAGTTTGCGATACGGCACACATTGCCTAATTTTATTGTGGGGGCCAGAATCTCAAAAAAAATGTACCTTTCACTAGTATAGACTACCATGCAACAGAACACGATACACTCGTCCTACGAGAAAATCTGGTTATATGCATGCTGCCTTGCCTGCCGCAACTGCATCGAAATGAAAAGAGGATCATTGTGATAGGCATGCTTGCATGCTTACAACCGGAAACGTTCAAATACTACACAACTACTTAAAAGGATAAGATTGGGCTTATACGGTCCTTTCACATAAAACACAATGTCTTCCTATGTTTATTCCTTGTACCCAATCTCCTTTTCTCTTCTATACAATACTACTATTATCATACATTGTTCTAATAAGCTACTACGTGTACTTGCGTATGTATCTCTTAAAAATGTAGAGAACATTTATTCCATAAATACCTACACCAGTAGGTAGGTAAATACGTACATATTCGTCGCAGGCATGTAGATATTATGATAATAGCATTTATGAGAAAATGTAGGCCACGGAAAGTGAAGGAGAAAAATTGTTGTAAAGAAAGGCGGTCCAAGAAAGAAGAAGAAGAAAAGAAGGATGATGATATGCGTATTTAATATCAACTGTTGTAGTGGTTTTTTTTCTTGGCGGTGGTGGCTCTATTCTCTTACGACACGACAGCATCTTGTAAAATATTATATTATTTAGGAATGTTATTATTATTCTGAAAAAGTGTTCACCATTCTACAAAACAAAGCACTTTTTGTTCTAGAAAGTCTACTACAGATAGGGATAGAGAAAAAAACGTGAAACAGCAGAGCAGAAGCATTCACTTTATATGTATGCATGTATCCCAAAGCAGTAACGATTCTTCATCTTTAAGAAAAAGACTCATCATTACCATCCTCATCATCATCATCTTCTTTTTCTTTTCTCCTTTTTTCAACTAACAGTCGAGACACCACCACCAGCAGTAATAGTTTTATAGGATCTACTTTCACAATTTCTCTTGATTCTCCTGCTTTTTTTTTGCACAAAGTAACAATAGAAAATCCCGAGGAAGACGCACGGCTGTTTCGTTCCAGCGAAGAAGAAAAGGGAAAAGATGTACAACATAAAGAAAGAAAAAGTAAGCCAGAGAGTACAAAAAATATTCTGCGAACCGACTACTGTTGTGCCTAGGGTATACACACAGATATAATAACATCCACAACTATTGCTCCAGCTGAGTAGGGTTTTTTGGAATGAAAAATGTTCAACGAACTGGAAGAAGAATATTATATAGGATACTACATACACACATCACCAGACAAGTGGAGTAGCAGTAGCTTGAAGAAAAGTAGGCAGGCAGACTGGCGAAGGAATGAACAGGCGGGCAAGCATAAGATATTTTTTTTGTGGTGAAGAAAAGCACACACACACACTTTCTTTTTGTATTCAGTCGGTAGGAACAGCAGAGAGAAAACAACACACCAGAGAAAGAGTGCTTATTTGTATTAGCCTGGAAATAAGTGTACAGTTGTGTGTATGGGATGTGTGTATGGATATGTTCTGATGATGATGATGCTGGTTGCATCACATCACATATTTTGATATTTTTTCTTCTTCTTTTTCACGTTTCTTACACTTTCTTCCACTGCTAGCGTTACTACTTTCTCATTTAATATTGCTCCTCTGCTGGTTGTTGTTTCCATTACTGTGAGTATAGTCAGGGGGAAAATTGACAAGAGGAAAAGAACGTATAATAAGAAACATGAAGAAGCTCAGCTGGTGCTGCTGCTATTTTTTTGTCGGGCTTGGCTTTGAGCCGTGGTGGTATTACAAACCCGGAGACCGACTTACTTTCATCATGCACAGAGCTACTGCTACCGTACGTACACCAACAACAAAACAAACACATGGCACGATGTGATGTTGGCATAGTTGGTGAACAGAAGAATGAAACTGAAAAAAGTACAGTGTAAAGAAAAGCAAAGTATTCATTTTATATTTTTTGTTTAGCGTAGGAACAACAATTTCTACTTTTTCTTTTTCACTTTTGAAAAGTTATGGAATGCAGTACATACTGGAGGGAGAGAGAGAGCATGATGATGATGATGACACAGGCACATGGGATAAAAGCTTCATGGCAGTGATGATGATGAAGATGATGAGTTTTTTTTTGTGTGGGGTAGTAAAATGGTATAAGAGGATTCATACCGCGTACAACAGATTGTGTTGCTCCTATTACGGTGATTTTTTAATAAAGCCTAGAAACCGGAACCGGAAGGAGTTTTGAGGCTTTCCCCGTCTACATATGAGAAAGTTGAACAATTTTGCGAAATTGTGAGTATAGTGGCCGTATAATTCTGTACGTAATAACATTCGAGAACACAGCCATATTCAACTGTCTATACAAAATAGGCAATAAGTTTTGAATTTACTTAAAATGTGCTTGCTCACTAACCACAGGATGTTGTCTTAAACTTTTGTGGTAGTGGAAACAACCAGTGAAAATGAAAAGTTACGTCTGGTGTTTCGCAACCTTTAAGAGAGATACACATGCATACTTACGAATTACAAAGGCTGTATCTTTATTAAAATATTCTGTATTCTTTTTTTCTTGTAAAAAAATTAACAATAGACATTCCCATGATATTAAATTATGTTGTTGATGATGACGATAGGTATTTTTTGGGTACAAAAACGTCACAACCGTGCATTGCATGTTCTAATAAAAAAAACTCTTTCCGCATGATGAGTATGATAAAAAAAAGAATAAGAAACCAAAAGATTTCTTTGTATTTTCTTTTCGAAAACCAACAACTGGCTCCCACTTCCAGAATAGCATAGCCTTCGGAAAAGATTGTGAAAAAGTAAGTTTCTTTTCTTACAAAAGAAAATTGCTTGGAAGTAAAAGAAGATTTACGGTGTAGTTGATTATTCACCATATAATATTACATTACTAACTAGCATATTTAGGAGGAATAAAGAATTGCCTATGCATTATTATCATTATAGTTAACTGATGAATGTATTTATGCTATTAAATAGGATACTGAAAAAAATAAGTTTAACTTTCTGCCATATAATTCTTCTTTGCCTTTTTTCTCCTTCTGCGTATTTAGCCACCGTACATTTATGAATGAATTTTATTCAGCACAGGTATTTATATGTCTGTTCACATATTCAGTATAATTTTTAACAAGTAGAAATGCTTACACATCAAAACTTTCGCAACATGCCAAGTTTTCTTTGCATAATGGTAGGTAGGTGATGTGATGACCTAATTTTCCAACTTTCTTCATTCATTTTTTAAATTTTTTTTATTCAACATTCGTCTTCCTTTTATCAACACGCAAAATCATTTCAGTAGACTTTTCAAGCTGTTATGAAAATGGTGATGCTTTTATTTTCATGATAACGCACACGTTTTCAGTACAAATTCACTAAATAGAACAAAAATTACTATTTCTTTGAAAAGATTTTGGCTTCAGAAATGGGTACATTGGTAGTAGTAGACACATATTCACAAACAAAAAGTAGCAGTAGAATGATGTTATTATTAATGAAAAGCGCGTTTATGCAAAAAAGCATCAAAAGCATATTAATAAAGAACACGCATTTTACATAGGCAACGTTTTAAAGGCCACTACCACGATTACCATTTTCCTTCAAAAGCAACTTTCATTTAAGCAGTATTCTTTCTTCTCGGAAAAAATAATTAAGTAAATAACTTACTTTCTTTGATGGCAGCCACCATTGGGAATGACGCGCGAAGCAGAGGAAACGGGATGAAAATGACTGCAAAAGTGATGATGACCATTAGCTGATGATGGCGACTCCACTGAGAAATTCGCAATCTTCTCATTGTAGGATTACTTTTACTTTTAGCATTATTATTATTATCATTTCTACTATTTTTACTTTCCCTGCAGCTTTCCCTACTCGTTGCACTACTGCCTAAATAACAAAAACTAGCATTTATAGCGTCGTTCCTTGTTCTTCTTCTGGTGCTCCTGCCATTACCGTCATTGCAGGGAGCACCACTCCTACCACATCTACTACTGCTCATCTGATTCTTTGCCTCTTCCTCTTTTCTTCTTCTTTCCTTTGTCGTTGTCTTTGTTGACAATAATGAGGAGGGGGAGGAGAGGGATGATGATGATGATAGTAATGCTGGCGTTGTTGAGGACAACGACGACAGCACTTGAAGAGGAACCATAGTGGCAGTTGATATATCCGTGTTTTCTCTTTCCGAAGCAATTTCTGAATTTCCTGCTTCATTCATTTTATCCGTCGTCATCTTACAATGATGATGAGGGAATGAGATTTGGAACGACGAATAGGATGACTTACGGTTATATGAGAGAGGATAGCAGTGAAAGTTTACGTTGTAATAATAATCGTATTATTATTATTACATTCACTCACTCATTCACTTAAACCGCCTATATGTATCTTCCTCTTTCAATGATGCGTAGTTAGAATATAAGATGAGAATAGCTTTGCTAAGAATGAATTTCTCGTTTGAATTATGTTTTCTCCGTTTTACAATCTTCAATGAAAATTCCAGAATTATAGAGATTGACACATAGGTATAAAAAGTGCGGAGCAAAAGAATTGTTGAAAAATACAACGCTGGTTTCTTGCTTTATTATTATTCTCTCAATTTTTGCAGAGATACGAGACTTTTTTGTTTTTGTTGTTACTTCTTCTTACATTCGCATAATATTTTATCAATGTAACAACAACAGCGTGACGGCGAAAAAAGAGAATGCGGGAGAGAAGAGAAAAACGTGGGCTGTAGAATGTGGATACCTAAATTGAAAAGCAGCGTCGCTCCTCTTCTTATTACTCGACGCGTCGGCTTTCTTCCTTTTTCTTGTCTAAAGTGATTAGACCGTGTGAAGTATCTGCTGTGCTGCTTTCGTCTGGTGCTACTTATGAGCTTGCATATATTATGGGGATTGAATGACGCACAGAGCCAGTCTAAGCCACTCCTTTTCAATCTCTTTCCTTCGTTTATTGTCTTCTTTTTTTGATGATGATGATGATGATGACAATGTGATGATGAAAAGAAGCTTTATTTTTTCAGCTTGGGTTAGTTCATACTGGAGAAAGTGTAAAGCAGTGGTAGATGATAGTACTATACCTACTGTTATAATTATTAATGTATCAACGTAATATTATATCTTTTATCGCCTGAATAATAATCATGTTATTATTCCCTTTATCTGGCACTAATCCTCTACACCTCACTGGGCTCAGCCTCCCCAAAGAAAATTACGAGTTTGACCTAATTACTTCTTTTTTTATAATAATAAACATATATCAGACTATTTTATTATTAGAAGAAGAAGTGTAACAATCCGTGTATTTTACGCAGATTTGCACACAGTCGGAAAGTAGTTTGTAATCTTCTTTTGTTTTCTCATTTGGTTTATACAGTTGTGAAGAGGAAAGAATAGCAACCATCATCAAGTTTGCCCTTTGCCGGGGCTCTCCTGTTGGTAGTGTTTTTATACAAAGAGGGCCTCATATTTTTCCTGAAGAATAAACATTTTCTGGATGAATTACTGCATTTCCAGTGAATCTATCTGGATAGTCTACTATGTATACTCAATGTGTGATAGTCGCAGAAATGAATGAATGGAGACCTACAAATATAAATTTTCACCTTGCTTTTTTATCCTTTTTCGTTTATTATTTTGTCGCACTAACTCACATTGTTCCATAATGCACCACTTTCCCCCCTTTCCCTACTCCAATTTACACTTCTCAGAGGAGTGGTAAATCACCGTCACTAAAAAAAGAAGAATACAAGAAAATCCTCCAATTGTCATTTTCCACTTTAAACATTAAAGTTTTACCTTCTCATTTCTTCTACCTATTTTTTTGCAGAAATAACGACAACGAGAATAGCTTTTGTGTAGCAGCAGTAGTCATTCTTTTTTCCTTCTACAAAATAGTAGAGCACAGGGTCATTCCTTCCTTCTCTAGACCATTACTATAATTCTTATTATTATTGTAGTGCATTTCGTGATGAAAATAGGAGCTTTAAAGTTAGTAGTAGTGGTGATGGCGATGATGACGGTGTTATGTTGGTGCTGCTACCACCAAGCTCAGAGCAATTGTAATATTTCCTCCGTGAGTGACTTTCAGTTTTATTGCAGGAGCCATCAGATATATGATTATGGGTTTGTGTGTCTGTCTGTACACATCACACAAATGCCTATAAGAAGGTACGATATAATAATATGGTCAAATGTGTATATAGAGAGCACTAAAATATAATACGGTACATAACATATCATTTATGTTTTATGAGGCAGTACCTTGGTACAATCCTCAAGAGCGGACAACCAACAAGGTGTAGCATTACATGGTGCAATAAATATACTGCTACTTCTACCTTGTATTCTTCTGTGAGTAATCTTCCTTAATAGAAAAAGTAAGGAGAGAATAATAAAAGAGGAAGAAGAAAAAAAACTCTCTGTTAGAAGCACGACACAGTGACTTTTTTGTGGTGGTGGTGGCGCAGAAGAAACATAGCGATGCGATGAGAGTTAATATGATATATACTTTATCGAGTGTAAAATCCTTTTGTAAAACTTGCAGTGTTGATGATGATTATAATGGTGCTAGTGGTGGTTGTTGTTGTTCCCCCAAAAAAATTCTTTCTTTTCTTTTCTTGGATATTTTTGGAATGTTGATAGTTTGCTGGTGGCGCTGCTATTTTAACCGCCTCCTTCACAACAGGACTGCTTGTGCAAGATTAGTTGACAATTTTTGGCAATCTTTACAACTGAAGTTGTGATAGTGTCGTGTTGGCCGTTGAAATATATATTATTATGATTATAATAGTGATCACTACTACAATAGCAGTCTGGATTGCTGCTGGCACAATATATTACAGAGGAATGATCAGGAGGAGTTGTAGTAGTTGTGGGAGTATTCGTCCTACAGCTCAAGTTGAAGTACAAGTCCTTCCCTCCTTTTCCATCAAGAAGATTAGCCATTTTTCATATTCACAAAAAAGTTGTCTCAAATTGTCGAGTATGCATATACTACCACACGGAGCACATACATATAAAAAATACACAGAGTGTTTCTTTTTTTAGTATATTGTTTTCAGTGGGAAAGAAGAGAGAAAAATAGGAGGAGAGAAATAAAAAGGACGCAACTTCTTTTACTAGGAGAAAACTTTATACACACATTTAACAAGTATCTCTGGTGTTAAGATGATGATGACGACAACGGCGATGATGTTGGTAGTCCTTGTTCACACATACTAGGTTGATGTAGATATACATTATTATTTTTTCAGTTCTTCCAGCTGGAACTAAAGTCTCTTATATTTCTGCTTTTGTAAGTTTTTGTGTGTGAATAATAATAATAATAATAATGTTTTATACAGCAACTCATATTACTGTTTTCTGTTATTATTATTACTGGTGGTGGAGTATCGAGCATCATTGCAATACGTCTACCACCATCATTATTATTTTTTTATATAACGTACGTACCTATGTATTTGCCACCCTGATGATTATGATATACTGTCAGGATGGTTATGTATGCTCGTTTGCTGGTAGTGATAATAATAAGAAGCGTACTTGTACTTTTGATACATCTTTTTTTTCTTTCTCGTTTCTCTGACTTTTTATTGTAGATCCCACAGTCAACTTTGTATCTTCTCATAAGAAAGTGAAAGTCGTACTTTTTTCTTGTTACTATTCTCACTACTGCCAACAAGCTAGTAGATTTTTATCATTTTTTTCCTTCAAGGAAATATAGTAGTCAGAATTTTGTAGTAGTTTTGCAGTCAGTTATGTGGATACATATATATAATAAATAGCACATACACCATGTTCACTCTTTTTTACATTTTTAGAAAAAGGAAAAACATGAACAAGTGCGCACCAGCACAGACGGACGAAGCACATAGATGTAACAAAGTATGTTGAGTAGAGAATTCGTAAGTCTATTCGTGTTACGAGTGTGTGAGATAGATATAGCAAACTTTCTTTTCTCTGTGCTACTCGTCTTCCTCTCTTCTCGTCTTTCACTCTTCCCCAAGGGGTTTTAACTTTCTCCAGTTAGTGGAACGAGAGAGATAATATGACGAAGTGAACGTGTATTTTCAATAATATTTTGTGCATACGTGGCACATATACACACACAAGCACTCTTACTTAAAAGAGAAAGTTAAAAGTACAAGTTTGTATTTATTCATAAGACATTATTCACACACTGAGGGAAAACATAACACTGTTTCTTTTCTTTGTAGAATAATTTTTTCGCAAAAAAGGAAAGAGACTAAAAGACGCACAAAAAGTAAGTAGACGAGACGACAATGTCGTGTAACTTGACGTTTTTTCTTCTTCTTTTTTTGGGTAGAGCTGGCTTGTTTTTTTATTTATATTCTATCTGCGGCAGTCGGTCTGACTTTTTTCTTTGGTTTTGCTTGCGTACATTTATACAGTATAAATTTTGCTCGTTAACTTTTTTCCCTCTTGGAAAAATACATTTTTCTTTCCTTTTTTCCTCTCTGAAAAAGAAACTGCCGACGGCACTGCAGTTTCTAATTACACGCGCTACACTTTTTTATCGCAAAAAAATAAACCAGTGTTTTTGGCGGTGATAGCAATTGTAGTGGTGAGGGATGTTTTAGTCGTCGTCATATACTGCTCGTTGGATTTGAGTTTACCGTTTCACCATGATTTTCTGCCTGCAAAACATAAAAAAATATATTTTAGGTAATTTTAAAACAAACATTTTCTTTTTTGCAATGAAGGCAATAAAGTGTTATTTTCCAAAACATGTGACTGCATACCATTTCAGTGTTACTGCTAAACAACCATATAATAATTTATCAGATAGCTGAATTTGTCAGCAATATAGTAGTGCTACTAGGTAAATCTCGTAACTGGACTATGTAGCAAAATTCTTTTAAAGCTTTTGTAGATTTAATCGTTTACTTTGAATGACACCTTAAATTTTTAAGTTTAATGTCTACAAGCTTTTCATTACTTTTTCTGTGATACACGACAATCTGAGTGTAAAAAGCGAAGGTAAAAATGCCAATTTGACATTTATTTATAGCTACGATCCCACAATTTAGATTTGCTAACTAGCAATTAAGGCCCGGTCTACTTTTTAATTTCCACATATAATTCATGTAATGTCTACATGATTTTTTCATTTTTAAATAATTTCTCCGCCTCCTGTTATTGCTTTACATTAAAAGTGTGCTGGAACACGAAAGCTCATAATAGACAGGAGGCATTAATTTTCTCACTATAAAAATTGCATAGAAATGTCTACCATGGACATTGGAAGCCGCAGAGACAATAAGCAATCCATGTTACATATATAAACAAAATTACTTTTATTGTTGCATTGCATTGGTTTTATAACTACCCACATGTGTACATTTACAACCTAATGTGTTCATATGATTAAGGACTGCATAACACGCATTTCTACAATTAGACTTTGCTCTTTAGCTACTTACTGTAATTTTACGATAAATATTATTATCGTAATAATATAAAGTTTTTTTTATTGTGCCCACTACAAATTTACGCTCCTTGAAATCATAATCCCTCTTTTATTTTTGAAAGCATCCCCAGTAGAGCTTTCATTTTTACACACGAGTCAAGTGACATGCCCACAGCGTGCCAGTCAGCCTACTATACGCTATAGACTAGACATTTATGTACACGCATTATTTTTTTTGTACAGCAGGCAGTTCCGCTTGGTATTCTTTAAAAAGGAATGCGAGAGAGAAAGAAAGCGGCACTACTACTACTACAAGTAAAGCACAAACTATTATCATCATCATTATAGTAAAATCCGCCCGTTGTAACTTTCAACTTGAAAGTCAGTCAGACATTGAGAAAAACTGGAGAAGGCAAAGTGGAAAGATGGAAATAATAGCGGAAAACAGTACTAAACTACAAGTTTATATTAGAAAGAGGAGTCTCCTTCTCGCTTCTCGCTTAGTTCGATTCAATGGAGTGAAAATTCCAGTTAGTCTATCATTTCAAACCGCTCCATTAGCTTCAACTACTAATCGAGCTCTATATTTCCAGCAATAAATTCCCCATTTCCCTTCAAAAAAATTCTATTTCATTCGCCCACCACCACCACCACTACTATTCATCCAATCATATAAACGTTTTGTAGTTTTGTACGCTCTTACAATAAAGATCTACTAAGCCTACCAAAATTTCAGAAGGTTCTATGCTGTGCCGCTTCTATTTCTCATGCTGTTGTCTTGAGAGTTGAGATGGAACAAAATATCATCATCATTATGTGCGTTTACTGTTATTACCATGCTATCAACAGACACAGAACCATTCATTCCTAGACAAGAAGACGGACGACTTTGGGAAAAGCTCATGATCATAATAAGCAATACTATCCATTGCATTGGAAGTACAGAAGAGGAAAATCGTTTCCCTTTTAGTCATTCTCTCATCGACTATATAATAACTTTTCGTGCACATTCATATTTAAAATGTCATTTTAATTCGCAAAGATTAGAGAGAAAATGTATAGTAATATGCTTTTATGGTACCAGCAGAAAGAATTCTACTCGTTCGTTTATGACTTATTCTTCAATGTGTGAATGCAAACACACACTATTACTAGTATGTAAATAGAAAA
>JAHZMZ010005104.1:0-22201 GCA_027743805.1 Lepidocyrtoides sp. E14
CATAGTAAGTAATGAGACTAACTGCCAATGAACAGATTACGAATGAATGTAGTACAGATTCTGTACTCCAGTGACGTCACGGATCAGAGCACAACAGGTGGTTGTTTATTTTTTGATCAACAACATAGGGATGTCGTCGCGTTGGAATTCACATGTTTGTGGTGGTAAAAATATATTTACCACCAGTGGTAAAAAGTTTTACCACCACAATATGAAAGTGGTGGTAAAAATATTTACCACTATCAAATAATTGCTTCAGGTGGTAAAATTTTTTACCACCGGTTGTAAATATTTTTACCCCTGGTACTAGACTGCCCTATCTGTAACAAGTGAGTTCACGACTTTACAATCAATTCCAATCATTTTTAATTTGTACATTAAAAAGGAAGCTTTCAATTTCACGACAAAGAGTTTCTCAGAACAGAACATTGCTTGATGTGGCAAAAATTTCTGCCTGTATATCACCAATATAAATACTCGCTCATGGAGAGGCTGCCATTTTATGTGACCAAATCTTGGCAATTAGGTAGGATTAAACGGTTATACTTTACTCATGCTTGTTATCATTATTATTATTTTATGACCGTTTTGAATATTGACATTATTATGTAGTGGCAAAAACCACGGAAGGCTTATGGCTGTACTGAAGAACTGGGACGGAAGCAGTGTCGCCTGTCGCGGCTACATCTTTGGTTTGTTTGTAAGCTCTTTCAATTTTGACATCTGAGGCTCAAAAATTGTTTATGACATTGTCGGCGAGTTTGTGGATGACGACAATTCCTATTGTCATTTCAGTTTTTGGGTACTGTATTGTATAGAAGTTCATAAAGGTCTTCTTCTGTAGTTTCTAGTAAATGTTTTAAATATAAAGGTTGAATGTATGTCATATTTATATCATGTTTTTTTACAAAAAATACACAAAATATATTTTAAAATGGCAGAGGTTAGCAAATAGCAATACATAAACGTAATTAATTAATCAATTAATGTCTTCATTTTTACACTACTTTTGATAATATTTTACTGCTGTTAATTAACCACAACAGTAGAGCATTATTTTACAGTTGATAGTAATTTGATTAGATTAGCAATAAAATCACTTTTAAAAAATAACCACTATGTTATTATTATTGTAAGCATATTTATGCATGGGATGCGCTACTCCTGCCAAAATTGTAAAATATGATTTATTCAAATATTTTTCATAAAAATGCATCGTCATCATCAGTTATCGTCAGCACAATCACCAAAAGGGTTTGTCATTCCTTTGCAGCTGCATTTTTTGCTCTAGCCATTATCTTGATTAGATTTATTTTTCAACTACCCATATATACTGCAGCAGCAAACATTGCACTTTCCAACAACTTTTTTTTTCTCATGCACGCATTGCAGTTCTCGTTTTTTTGTTGAAAATGAGGTAAAAATGCAGATTTTGAATTAGTCTGTGTCTGCGTCGTCGTGTACACACATTAAAAGTAAGTAAGTGGCGAAAAATAGTCCCTTCTAACTGGTCATGTCATGTCCTTACAAAACAATTCACGACGATGTTATGTTCTGGCTGATGGTGATATGGCGATGATGCATCACTCATGTCACTCGTGTCACTTGCTAATCTATTCGCAGTCAATCTTTCAATATTATAATAATTTTATTCAATTCTTATGCTCGAGCAGAAATTATATTCTCTATATATTTGACATTGAGTGTGGTGATGTGGGTAGTGGGTAGAATGGAAACCCTTTTGATTGTTTTTTTTTCCTGCGCTTTTTTCTACAAAGTAGAATTTTTGGTAAACTGTCGTCAATAGAGACGATAGGATGGAGAGATGACATAATGTTCAAATAAGCATTTAACAAAGCATAACAACAAAATTATTGTTATCGTGATAGGCAAAATAAACGTTGAAAAGAATGTGTGCTTTTGGGTACATTTATTATGATACATTACCCATCACCTCCATTTTTACTGTTTTTATTGCTGTAAATGTGGTGGACCCTTTATAGCAGTCTATGAATGAATGCTTGTATGTATACATAGGCAATTTATGCGTATATTTTGGTGGACACTATCATGATGAACAATAATGTTTATTCATTTTGGTAAGAGCATAATGAACATAATAAAATGTCAAAAGTCATCACCAGTCACCCGACATTAAATAATTTTATATTCATTTTTTGACTTGCGAGGGATTTTTCCCTAGTGTTGCTAAGCAAATCAAAAAAAGAGTAAATACCAGAGAATAGTAATGAAAAATTAAAAATTCACTTTAAAAGTATTTTGTGCATATTATGTTTAGGTGGAGAGCAAGCTTAATTCCATATTGTATCATGTAATGAGTGTATGTGCGAGAATTAATTTATAATATCTACAACAAACAACTCATTGCCAGTCATTATGTCACTGTCCAATTAATTTGTAAAAAGTATACAAATCTCATTAACAATATGTCAAAGACATCAAAAGCATTTTTTATTTAAAAAAATATTCATTGCACGACACAGACTTTTTTTAAAGAGCTAAAAATGCCACGTCACGAACTCGACTGTGCTATGTGCTGCTACTAGTCATATTCCAGTGTTCAAATGCAACAGTTAAAAATAACTCAGCAATAATGATAATGATGAGTGATAAATGGTAAATATTTATGACAACTCCTACAGTGTAACAACATCTTCAAAACATAAACATAGAAACCAAATCCGTTTAAAGACCGCATGTAATGTATGTACATGGTGAGCATAAATTGTGGTAGCAGCAGTAGTAAAAGTTGGCAGTTAGTGCTTCACACCTAACTGCGACGTAGTTGACACAAGTGACATAGCCCATCTAAATTCATTAGTATTAAAGCTTGTGAAAAATTTAATGATTTTCAGAGTGATCACGACAGGTAATAGACGCTAAATGCTTTCCGTATTGAATAATAGGGGCTTAAATGTACATGCAATTATTTATTGCTTAAGCATCGGTATCTCAAAGAGTACTCTGATGTTCGACCCATTTAATTCAACTCTTCGTCTGTTAAAACAATTCCAATTGTAAACATTCCATTGTTTGTACTCAAATATCATTTATGATCCAATTGTATATTTTGGCGTTTCACTTTTCTTAAATTATATTAATCAGGATAACAAAGAGAATGTTTTTTTTAGAAAACGCGGTTTCAGATTTTTCTTACAACATGAAATGAAGAAAGAAGCAAAAAAGCATGATATTTTCAGGACAAGAATATGTGAAATCCCGTGTCGATTTCGGGGAAGTTGATTGATAATGATGTAAAAAAATGAGAGGTGCGAGGCGGTGCAGTTACGGCAATAAACAAAATGGAGTGACAGAACATTATCTTAATCGTTATTACTGTTATTTCTTATTTTGTGCCTGCTATATTTATTACAATTACAACAACGAGGCTGACGGCAATTGCACGCTGTTCTTTTATTTGCAAAGACAAAAACAAGAAAAGGTAGACGAGTCACAACGATATAATAGGTACGACGACAAGACAAGCTATTATGATTATGATGAAATACGTATATGCAGTTTCGATTTCAATGGTACAATCAAAGAGACAGGTAGGTTCCTCTCGTTTCGTTGCTGCAGTTGTAAAGTTGCATTTTTTAACCATTTGACATTTTAACGCTGTAACGAAAATGCGCTGGCTTGCTAAAAACAAGGTCAAAAAAATTATTGTTGGATAGCTTCAGTATATAGATGCATAGACGGCTTTAGATTGGTGTAAGTGCATCAAGGCTGCCATGAATCCATCAATATCACATTGGAAATGACCTGAACGTAGTGTTTTAAATCCCAGGTCGCAGTGGTTCAAGTTCCAGTAAATTTGAAGTAGTGCAATATCGCATGGAACTATATCACTGTCAAATTTGGAACATGCTTTCAAAAAGTCTATTGGATGCGTACAAAATTAGATTCCATCAATCAATGTCCAGCCCGGTGGTGGGAAAAATGCGGTTGTGGAAACTGGATTCAATGAATAAAAAATGAAACCATGCAGTTCACAGACTTTGTGCAAAGTGGTACTCGTACTGAAAAACGAGACAGACAGACAACAAAATCATAATTTTGTACCATTCGGTGCTCTTTCATAATTTTTGGAGTTAAAGCGGACCATGTCTCACAATAAATATAATATAATGTAATTGCGTTACAATGCAATGACAATGCCTGCGGCAACAATTACCCTTATGCTCCAATCACTTAAAAAATTATCAAGTATGCATTTATGCATGTAGCTAAAATACCTTAATAATACATAACCATTCAAGCGAATCTTCACGTAGTCAACCAGATCGTAGGTTTGTTTGAAATGGATTTTCTTTTTGAAAGTAAGAATCAAACCGAAATAACTAAAACTTTACATGGAGACGTTGCATCAGAAAACGACATAAATACCAGTTGTCGTTGTAGGAAGCTTAAACTCATTCTTTTGAGTTTTCGCTAGTCTCAAATTAAGCAAAACACGAGCAAATCCGTCGTCTGATGCAATCATACATGCAATTTATTATGCGCAATATTTCTCTTACCAAATCCGATGCATTGTCAATTACTGTAATTATTTATATTGCTCATTTTTAACAAGACTGTTAAAAGGAAGTGTTTTGTTGGAAATGCAGCGATATTGTTTTTTGCTGAAATTACTATAGGTAGCTATTTAGAACGTCACAAAAACAGAAAAAAAATGGTTTAAATATATTCTACTTTTCAGCTAACTGTAAGAAAAATCATGGTTAACAGTTAAATAAGTCATTTACCTAGCACCTTTATTGTTTAATTGCTAATATTTTCCTTTTACATTATTCCACAACCTCATTCCATAAAATATTTTTAACCACCACCACCTCACCGACACTATTGTCCAAAAAGGAATTAGCCAGCTGCATTACAATTTGTAATTCACAACGGCAGCGGCACTTGTAGCAATGTATTTTTATGATAATAAAACCAATAAAGCACTCCCAGTATGACGTTAATTAAAAATCTGTCTAGCTAGGTATTTTTCTTTTCCATCATCAAAGTGAATTATGCTTTATTCGGAATTAAAAAAGATTCCACGCGTGGATGAGAAAAATGCATAAAATAATATAAACAAAAATTTAATAATATTATGAAACTTTGTTTGAGGTGACGACCAACAAAGTTAGAAAAATGGAAAGGATTTATGTTTTTATTTTGATGAGGGTTGCTCACACACTGAGGAGGTACTTGGATACATTATAACCGTTAATTTCCTTAATAAGAGAAGGGACTTTTCTCATTTCAAGTAAATACTATCTTGTTCTTCTAATTACTTCAGCAACTATATTTTTGTTAAAAAAAAAGTAAATAAATAACAGAGTATACTCCTTGCAGTATAGAAAATAAAAGAATTATTAATTACTAGAGGGATAACCAGTAGATCATTCATTATAAGTATAAAATTTGAAAAGTATGTATTATCATTTTCTGTTGCACGAGTCAAATGAACAAATTAAGAGATCAGTTACTTATTCACTGACTTTATAGCATTTACCTCTAAATAGCCAAAGTAAGTAACTTGAAAATTATGTCACCAAATTTAAAAGTGGCATGAGGTGGCTTTACTTGCAGCACCTTACATACTTGCATTCATATGACATAAAAAAATTTAACGTCGTGCTGCTGTATCAGTCTATTGAAATTCTTCAACTTTGCTTGACAATAATTCTAAATTGTGATTGTGGTGGGCAGATAAGTAATTAGTGAGCGTGGTAGAGTAGCGGCATTAGAGTATACATAGCTTGTTATTGTATAATAATATTATTACCGTCAATTGTGTCACATTTTAACAAGCTTCTCTTCTTCCTTCCCCTCGTCATCATCATCATCATCATCATCAGCATCATTACCAACCATGTACGGAAAAGAGAAGGTGACAACAAAATGATATTTTTATGCTAAGCCTCTTAAAAAATTCTTGTTTTCTTTCATTAAAGTACTAAAGATACATCATTCGAAACAAAATGTGGATTTTTTTACCTTGTATTAATTACTTAGCTCATCATCCTTATATTCAACTGAATTCTGGTCATCTTCAATATCAACATCGTCAGCATATAAAAATCGTGAGGGGGAATTTTTACAATCAATCAAATCAATACATAATATTATCCTGTTGAAAACTTTATATGGTAACTGAAGATGATGTGTGACTGTGGTGGCTGTGATGATGATGATGATGATGGAATGTAAGTTGGTTGTGACATGCCTAAAATCCCCAAGGTATGCTACTTGTACAACATGCATCATATGTATTTGTTTCGGTAATTAATCAATTCACCATGACGACAACGATTGACGACAAGTAAAATAATAACAAAAGAGTCACTTTTGTTGAGTACTTTTCCTTTCAAATGCTCGTTATTTCTTCCAACAGAAATAATAATGATGAATTTTTTAGTTGAACTTGTCATTTCACAGCAAAAAAAAAAGAATGCATTGGGAATGTTTTTTGTTTTGATTCATCATAAACAAAAGCTAATAATATTTTATCAGTGTTTATTTTTCTGCTATTAGCCACACTCACACTGAATTATTTTGTCGCTGATGATGTTGCGTTGCGATGCAATTTTGATGATGGTAAAGCTATTTCTGAAATAAAGAAAAGCATTTATTATTTAGGTAATGTGCATATGTATAATATGCACTTTTGTATGTTTGCTCACCGTTTAAAAATGTACAAGCCAACTAACGTGACGTTGTTGTCATGGCAGCGTTCAATTAGCCTGTCTAATAAAAATCGGCGTGTTTGCATTTTCATGTAGTGTCCCTGCATCATTTCATTTTGTTGCAACTTGTGTTTGGCATCTTGATTACTATTCATTTTTTTATTATTATAGTGCATCTTTTGCCTAGAAAACAACCAGCACAGATAAGCGCATTCTTCTAAAAGAATATCGGAACATGAAAAATACAAGATGAGGATGGTTATGGTGATGATGATGATGATGATTTACTACATGGCTAGTTAATTTCAATCCCAAGTACAGACTACCTCTGCTGCACATTTTTTTCGTTGCAATCATTACCATTATTATTATTATATTTCCCCAGCAGCAAAATTTAAAGAGTTGAAGGGCACTCTGGTGCATCACTTGTGTTAAATTGTGTGTCTTATTTGATAAAATATAAAAATGTGAATAGTCTTGTGGTCAATTATAATAATATGCATAATATTAAACTACCTCCAACGCTGTAGCGTTTTTAATGTAGGTGCATCAAGTGCATTTTACGTATTTTTATTAAAATTTATTCATATTTTTCAAAAAGTAAAATATTGCGATAAATGAAGAATGACAGCGATGACACTTAAAGTCACGTTGTCAACTTTTCATGCGTTCAAATATTGTTTCTTTTTTTGGTGAATTTCAGATTGATGAATAGATCAACCATCAAATGATTGACTTGGGATGCTGAACTTCAGAAGCTAGCCGAATAATTCTTATTGAATGGAAGTAGTTGTTTCGCGCTGAATAATGATGAGACCATTAAGTACTTAAATGGCTTTACATTTTTCTCCAAGTATTGTTGTTGGTTAGTCAATTGATTGCCAATGGCAATGCTAACTACATAAAAGTCATAATAATTTCAGATAGTCAAAGATTAGAACATAATATGTCAGCTATGCGTACTGCCATTGATTGTTTAATTTTTGAAGATATTTTTATTCTTGAAAAGCAGATTGAAGCCACTCACTCATACTATTTATTCTTACATTACTACATTTGATAAAATGACAAGTTTAAAAAATAAGCATTTTTAGGATGAGGAGGAGAAGGGGGACAGGAAAAACTAGGTAGTAGTAGCAGTTTGGTAATTTCAGTAACAAATGAAAATAACTACAAAATTGGATAATTGTAGAGAAGACTACGGCAAACAAAACGTTCCCTTTCTTTCTATTGTTGTTTGGTAGCGAAGTCAACGTTTCACGTAGAGAGAACAAGGATAATATCATGATGTCTGACTCATGTGGAATTGTGGAACAACGACAATAGATTTTTTTTTACTCTTTGCTTTTGTTTACTTCAAATTATTCAATTTTATTCTCTATTACCTAATGTGTATAATGAAATATGCAAAAATGGAGAACCACGTTTAATTTAATTCAATAAATATAGAATTAGTTAATATTAGGGGTAGACATTTAACTCATCCAATTATTTTTATATACCCTTTGGCTACACTATAAAATAAAATTTTTCTACTACAACTTTAAGTTTTATATCGTGAATTATAATAGTAGCATGGAAGATTAATAATATGAGTAGATATTTTCATAAAGGAATAATTTTGATTAAGTCTTTATGGATGGTCAGACATTACCTAGGAACAAATGAAAATAGAAAGTAATATGGAAAGAGTCATTGGAATACTAGGAACGCTTCAGTGCAATGTGTCATTAAAGTATATTTGTACCTCATATTCATAAATATTTAAGTTTTTCTTTGTTCATTTATTTACCTATCTATTCGTTTTTTTTTCTGGCTTGCAAATATTGTGCACAATTGATTAAAAATGAGTAAGATATGTTTTGACTTAATGAGTCTGATTTATTTTGAAAATCTGCCAAATTAAGAGTAAGTCGTTTGCTTCAGGTAATAAGCTTCTCTAATGGTAAATAGCATATTATGGCAAGTAGATATAACTCATCATTAATGCTGCACATATAATAAAAAACGTTGTTTGAGCATAACAATAAAAATAAGTTGAATTGTGATACCGAGTCTTCCTGTAATTATTGCACAGCTTTAACTGAAATTAAGTAAATACAATGGAAAAACGGTCACTACTACATTTTCCTTGCATTTCCCTATTCTTTCTTTTCCTTTGTAAATTTGCATGATTTAGCACGCAATTTAAGACGGAAACTGATCAAACTGAAGTGCATTTCATTTTTAGATAAAAGCACCCTTTCAATTTTGGGTGTTTTTCTAATACACTTTTTTATAAACTCATATGAGCACATTCACCATCACTACCGCATTCGTGGCAGCACAAATCTGTAATTTTGATTTTTAGAATGATGAAATGAGCTATTTCTTGGAATACGTAAAAATGCATAATGCGGTTTGCCATTGGCATTGCTGCACGATATGCAATCAAAAGACACAAAGAGCAAATTCAGCCAATCAGTTCAAAATTATGTATTCGCAAAAAAATGAGAAAAGGGTATCAAGAGATCATGCAGGGCTACATTTTTATGGATGAGACAAAGGACACCCAGTTTACGGACACACACGGTGAGATTAATTTAGTGTCATCTTCATCTCTGCACCACGCACTTACACAACATTACACTGCACTGCTGTACCTCACGTAACATTGAATGCATTCTAATTCTGAAAGGTGAGTAAGTCAGTATATAATTATCGACATGATATTGACAAGACAAGTTGCTTCTTCTTCTTCTTTCCAATTTGTGATTCCAATTCTACTTTTTTTTGTTGCTGTATGCATTGATATTTGTACCTATGATATGATAATGAGTGATGATGATAGCGCTCTTATAACTTTTCCTTTTCTTTACACTTCCATGAAGAAACAAGAAATGCAAGAAGATGATATAATTGGGAATAAAATATGTACGAACAATAGCACATTTTGACAATGAAATAAAACCGTCATCATTAGGCGATGTACCTACACTGAACTCATTTTATGTACCTGGCTGGGGTAATCTGATGCGATTTTACATTTTATGATGACTTCGTTTTTTGCGACATTTGCGGATGTAATGAAACTGCATTGAAAGGTACTCAATAGTATGACAAAAAACATGGTTTGATTGCAATTGTCATTAGGACTATAAAGTGTGTAATCAATCAGAACCAGCAAAACTAGTTACAGTGCATGTGCCTCAAACACGATTTTATTGTTTTGTTCCAGGTTGCTTGCGGGTGGCTGTTATCAGTAGCTTTTAGTTTGCTTTATGGCCCAAAATATTAAGTATACATACGTTAGCTTCATCAAATTTTAAAATGTTACCAGTTAGCACCATATCACAGCAACGCCAGTTTTTTAATAAAATAAGTCATATCATTGGTATCGGTACTTAAATATATATATATAGCGCATGCACCTTAATGTACAACACGGTTCTCTATCGTATAATTGCCGTGTATCGCTGACCTTCAAGGAGAGGAAAAGTGCATAGACATTTCCATTATAATACACATACCTACTCAAAAAAAGTGTGTTATCTACCTTACGAGAAAGATAATCTGGCAGATTCATCACTTTGCATATTATTATTACTTTCCATGCAATGCCAAGCAAACCATTTTGTGCAGGTTGACTGCAGGTCATCTTGATTGACTCTTGACATGACACGACAGCAAAAAGTACATAAAACTAATTCTAATATTATATATCATTATCTCTGCCTTGTCCGCTCCAACTATCATCAGAATATCGTATTTATCATCCCTACATGCTGTTCTTTTGTCATGACAATTAGCCGCTTTAGAATTGACCTTTCTTATTTTTTTATATTATATATTTTATTTGGTTCGCTTTAATGTTGCTGATATGATGATAATGGCACTATTCGTGGTAAAAGCACTACCTACCTTGTATAAACATTATTATTGTTATTATTATTCCTTTAATGATAAGCGTCTTCACATGCTAGCAAAAAAAACAACGAAAAACGAAAGTGATAAGTCACGATCGGTTCTCTCAGCTTGTGGTACAGTAAAGCAGACAAGAAACAAGGCATGAAATTAGCCCCTGCTTCAAATAAGCACAATATAGAAAAGCAGCCCGATACGTATTCCACCTTAAACAATTTGGCAGGCTCGTGTAATATTGAGCACATTAACACTTTTGCTGTTTTTCATTATCTCTGGGTTGAATATTCTTTTAAAATGAAATGATTGCCAAAGTCAACTGATGATCTGGACACGGACGGAAAAACGACATAAAATGAATGAATAGTTTTTTTTTTGCAATTTTATTGTAAGTTTTATTGCCCCGTTTATATAATTATATCAGCGTTATCGTTACAGCAATCATTGTTGACTTGTTCCTTCATTGCTTTTTTTCACTAGACTTGTACTTAATATTTTTTTCAGGTAAAGATATTTATTGCTGTGCATATTGAATTTATTTCACGTTTTTCATACTCTCCCTCACTTATTTGATAAAAATGATAAAAATGAATCCTTACAAGTTTAACTTACTTACTTATCTACGTGACATTCCAATTCCAAAGCATTTTTCTAGGGATATAAATATAAATACGTTTTTTTGAGCGCCTTCTTCATAATAATTACTTTGCTGCAATTGATAAATATGCAGCCATGTCTGCTGCAAGGGTAAATACGAACAAAAGTGTGCATTTCTTTTCATTGATCGTACATAAAATACCTATACGCGTGCGTGCGGGCACGCTTACACACGCACAGCTAAAAGCTAAAAAAAGGTGGCCAAAAAAAACAGAAATAAAAAAATACTGCAAGAATAAGTAATAATAATCATAATCGATCTCAATATAAAAAGGGAAGATGATACTTCAAGGGTATTCTCATCATCATCAAAAAATCGTTATTTTATTATTAGCACCGCCATCATTATTAGCAGTTCACCTGCTAATGGCACAGGAATCTACCTAATGACATGATAAAATTCATAGATCATTGCGTGCTGTAAAATGTTGGTGTTCTTGCACTGCATACCTTTTCAATACAGCATTGAGCATTGAACAAAACACAGAATGAAAAGTTTGATTACGTCGATGATAATAATGATAACATTATTTTGAAACATTCAAACATGCATCATGTAGTGGAAGACCTTAAACGGAGAGGTGGTAGTTGGCTGGTTGGTTAGGGTGCTAAGAATAAGAATGCGTGGGGAGGTGAGCATGTAAGTACCTATATACAAACCTAATCAAATCATTCAATTGCATTTTATTGACAGGCTTTGATCACGGTGGGTGATGGTGGTGGTGATAGGGATTGATGATCATCATTTTCATTTTGTTTTGACTGTTTGCTATTTTTTTCCTGTTGCAATATGCATTCCACGCACGCAATGCGCACAAAAAAAACCATACACGTTGTCCATGTCATAATGTCATGTCATCGTTGACTTGTCAACCTACCTGCAACCTAAATTGCTCAGTCAAAATAATATTAGTATTGCAACTTGCAAGACACCTTATAGAAGACACCTTGCAAGGCATCTTTTATTAGAATGTGTTGCACCAGCAATACTGCATTTTTTTTCTAGTTCTTCCAAATTAAATAGAAATGGTCGTGCAATCACTTGGCATTTCACCCGTGCCAACCTGCTTGATCGACCCATCAATCATTCCTGGGTTTTTTGTTTCACTGTTGATAAGTTGTAATTAAATATGTATAATGCTAAATGACACGCAGAACAGACAAATGAAATTACGATTTTTTTCTCTCTAATAATAATAATAACGAAGGAAAATTGAAATGAAGAGGATTGGTTGATGATGCTTACCATGATAAGATGATGATAATTACGATGATGAAGATGAGGGTGGATAAGTTAATTCAACATGTTCTTTTTTTTGCAAAAAAAAGTCAAGGAGTAATTAAGCATACTTGACCATTAATGATGGTGGCAGTAGCATTAATTGTTTAGACGTTTTTCTCTACTTTTTTTGGTTATTCCAGCAAAAAAACTAGCTGGTAGGATTTATGCTGAAATAGTTTAGATGGAAATTGCAGAGCCTGCATAGTAACAGACGATGCAACTAATGAAAACGAAAGGGAGCATAAAACCAAAAGGACAATTAAAAGTGAACAGTTGGAAAAATCCTACATGTACCTACGCATTTACCTACTCCCACTGAATGAAATATGCATTATATACTCTGTTATGAACTTTCTGTAACAAAACAATAGACAACAATGATAAGAATTATTGTAACTCAGTGCCATGAATTTTGTGGGCAAGTAAATATATTTAAAGGTAGCCATACAAAAAAAGATGAAATGCGAATGTAATTAAGCTTGTGAGATGCGTGTAATTGTGACGAAGGAAGAAACAAGGTAAATCATGTCACTCAAGTGATCTGTTGCTATGGTGGTGGTGGTGGTGGTAGAAGTGGTAAGAAAAAAATGCAATGGTGACATGAAGATGATTATGATAAGAAAAAAAGATGCGGTTTGAGAGAAGAGAAAAACAAAAGAAGAAGACCCTTTGGCATGATTTATAAAAAAAGCAGAAGTGATGTTCAGTGCCTCATTCGTCACTATTTATTATTACATTGTACAAAACGCAGGACATTAACGTATTCTATCTGGCCATCGGTTTGTGCTTTTTTTTAAATATTAAATAAAATGACTATTCCATGATCACGCAAATGAATAAATTGAATTTTCTTTGCATTTTAGGGACTTGCTGTGCTACACAGTACGTTGTTATTATGGTGAATGGGGTGTTTCTAAGGCAGACAAATTTAAGTGGTTTTATTAGGTGATTTTTATGAGGAACCAAACAATACCTAAAATGTAAAGTTGGAGATTTGTCGGAAAGTTTAAATAATATTGACTGGCAAATTTGGAGACATTACTTGAGTAGGTATCATGTCGTGCATGTGTGCGGTGCGGTGCAATATTTGGAAGATGACGATGATGATGACGGTAATGATAGTAAATAACAAACAATAGAAAAGTGTTTTAATGCGATTATTTGCTAGTGTATCCGTTTTTGGGTAAGCATTGTCAGCATTAGCAGCACAGTTGTCTATTTTTTGGGCTGTTTATGCAAAAAGGAGAAGATGCGCAAAAAGTTAAATGAGATGGAAAAAAGGGACAGTGCAGTGTGCAGTTCAGTCAGACACGCAACATGTCTTACAACAATTACAATGCAAACTGCAATTGAAAAGCGAATAAAGACAAACTGCAGACGCAGAGATGGCATGGAGTTTAGTAGAAGTAGTACTAGTGTGGCTCATAAAGAAAATGGAGATTGAGGGTGACGGTGACAACGACGATCACAAAGGGCTACCTTGCGTATGCAGGTATGCCTTTTTTGTGCCACTTTGCAGTAAAATGGTTTGTTGTTCGAGATGATGATGATGACGATCATGCTGTTGGTGGTGGATGCTGAAGATGAGCAACAAGAAAAGGAATATGGAATGGAGGAGGAGGATGATCATAATGATGATAACGGAGGAGGACGACAAGAATAGGATACTGCAAGAAACGACATGTTACTAAATACTGTATAATAGATCATGGTACAACAATGTGATGTTCATGACGAACAAGTGCTATTATTGCCAGTTGAATGAGCAGAGTGGGATGATGATGTGATTGTGGATGGATATAGATAAATGATGATAAGGGACACATATAATATCCTACAAAGCATGCATGCAGATTTTAGCTGAAAAAGAAGGATCCATACAAGAATAATAATAATGATAATAATAATGAAGATGCTAAAAAGAAGATGATAATGTTATGTTGATAATGATGATGATGGTGTTGGTGGTTGTGACGATGCTGATTGTCTCATTCTTTCTGCTTCTTGGACACTTTCAGAACGTAAGGTCGATTATAGGAGAGGATTGACTGGTTGTGGTGGTGAGGATGATGATGCGATTTACATACGTTTTATTACTAGCTGATGGGTACTTGCTGCACCTGACTTGATTGCAAATCACTGAAAAACCGAGTGGAACGGTGCACTTGGTGTCAGTTGTCTGTCTCCACTCGTCCATTCCAAACAGACAATAGTTGCGGGTCTTGCAAAGACTCTTAAATAGCTTTTCCTACAGAATTTTTTCTCCAGTCTACTTACTACTCCCCTGGCCTGGTGGTGACGCTTAACAATTAGAACGAGTTTTCAAAGCGGGTAAATGGATTTGGTTTACAGTAGTGACTTCTAATACCGATTTTCCTTTTTTCTTAAAAAAGTGATTTAGTTTTTGGTGATAAATATTATTTTTTACTAATTAATTATCTTTCAATTGTGTGTGCTTTTACTGTGTTCAAAATTTATTTTACTCAGTTTTTAATTTCAGCCCAAAATTCTAAATAGCACTATCGTATGGTTTTCAGGTGACGCTGGAAGAAAATAAGTGTTCGAATTTAAAAAAAAACAGTGATCAGTTTACTGAAAATATAAAGGAAACTTGAATATTTGTCTGAGCGGAAGCTCGAGTGGAGCTCATTGAATATTTCCGCATTTCCGGATTTTTAGTGGATTTTCAACTGAGTGGTTCCCATGAAATTTAAGGTAAATATTTTTTCCCACTCTTCCCCAAAATATAGGAGGACTTGAACAAAAAATCTTTCAAAAATAACATAATTTCGGTTCTTTTACTACTCTAACCGCACAATCGACAAAAACAGGTTGTTATGTAAGAGTCAACTAGCATTGTGAAAGAAATCAGAAAACGACTGTAGCACAAAAGCATACTAACCCACAAACAAAAAAATGCATACACAGACATGACATTAACTTTATAGGCTAATAGAATTAATTGCTTATTTTTACCAATTTCACAATGGCTCACGTAAAGCATTTTGAAGTCTTTCACTTGATTTGATGACAGCTCTTTATTTAGAATAATCACGGAGAAGCAATAAAAATTACTGGCAAACAAACATACCCATATTTAAATACATACTCACAAGATTTTGCATACAATGTGCTCTTTTTGTACGTTTTCATTATTTCCCATTCATTCATAGTCGGAAAAGTTAAGTCACTATTTCTCAGATAATTTTGAACGTTTCGCCGCTTTGTCATTTTCGCAAAGTGAGCAATAAATGTCGCTTCATCTTTTTCCGTTCACATAGAAATGAGGGTAAATATGATCGGTTGCTTGTCAGTCGGTGCATAAGCCTTTCAAAGACTAACAATGAAATCTTTTTTTTTCCCTCGGTTTTTTTTTGTTTCTGACTTTTTACGATTCCATCAGTAAATTGTAAGTTGAGTGTGGGTTAACGACAATGAGGCCGCGGACCATTATATCCTCGTATCAACAAAAGTAGCTATAGAGGTAGATAGATAGCTCATCATGAGACAAGCCAAACCCTTCGGCCAAAAAATATTTAAATGCCTACATATTTTTTTTGGCTTTCATTTTCATCAGCGCAGCGGCGTCCGCATTGTTATTAAGCATGTGCGTGTGACTCAATTGTTGGTTGATGATGGTGGTGATGATGACGACGATGATCAAGTGCGTGCGATTATTATATCATTATTACAAATACAAAACAATTGCAAATTGTAGAAGGTGAAACAACCGAAGAAGAAAAAAGGTTTGAACAGTATTAGTAATGATATTATTATCAACTTGTTCATCAGCAGCACCAAGTAAACGATAAAATGTTACATGATGATAATCATTGCTATTTGCTATAATATTGCAATGCATTAAACAAAAAAGATGTTCCAATAAAAATTTGCATACACGCTCAGCAACACAAAAAAAATATGATCAAGATGAGCAGCCGACAAGAAGCAGAAGAGTAAAGATAGTCACTATACCACTATTATATTCAGGCACCGTAATCATTTTTTTTATCTCTACAGCGTTATCCTCATAACAAACAATAAGAGAAAAATGTTATTAAAGTATTTTATTAGCACTATTCGCGTTAGGTGGCCTGGTCTGGTCAAAATGTGAGAAGTAGTGAGTAAAAGGAGGCAAGCTTTTAGTTTCAAGTGAATCATTGCAATAAAGACAAGAAGATGATGAAGAAGAAGAAGAGGATCGTGCAAATTGCATTTTATATGTACATATTATTGAGTAAAAATTTGAAGAGGAGAATTGAATGAAGTGGTTTTTAAATAAAATGTCGTAACACGATGACATGGTAAACTAGAGTCACTTTTTTAAAAAATTGAGCAAGTTACTCAAGCTCGTTGTTTGGTGCTACCAGTACCTAACTGCAACTATCTCTTAAATAATATTTGCATTATAAAGCGTATTAGTAGCGCAGATAGGGAATTTGAGATTGAGAAGACACCTTGCTGCATAAAGTAACAAGGTGTAATAATAAAAATGATAATAACAGTGGTGACTGCCAGCATGTAGAAATATTTATTTCTGCTACCACAACTACTAATAATAACTACTACTACTTTATAATATAATCATCATCAATTGTAGTGTAGTTTTAAATTAGCAAAAATTTATAATAAAATGTGTGCAGTAATTGAAACTAAATGCAATATTAGGTTTTTTTATTGCTTTGTATGATGATGATGAGAAATGTTTAATGTGGACTAAAAAAGGGTTACGGTTATATAGGTGAAGCAGTGAAAAATACAAAAGATTTTCTGAAACAATTAAATAAACCCTGTTGGATTCCAATGAAGGTCTATTCAAATCTTATCGATTCAATAATAAACTGGCCAAGCTATCAATTTTTATTACGATCAGCAGAATAGAATTACCATTGGTTGAAATTGAAGATGGTAAAAGTTAAAGAAGCTGTAAAATCCCAAATAGTAAACACCTTTGGTATGTAAATTGTAAAGCTGAAAATAATCTGCACAAAAGAGATTTTTTTTTTTCAAACTGAAAGTTTTAAGCAAAATGCAATCTCTTCGTGATCCAATGCAAACGACATAATTTATATTTTTACATGACATTTATTGCCGTAATTGTAATTGTTGGTTTGAAGTGTCTGTCTGAATTTGGGTATTATGAAATGAAAAAGAGGAATACTTAATTTTATTGAACTTTTGAAATGAAATCCTTCGCATGCTGCATCTTCTGATCATCGATATTATTCACCAAATTGGTAATAGGCCAGAATAATTACTTAAATATAATGCATTTTGTTTACAAATATTAAAGATTGATATCGTAAAAGACTAATAATTTCAATGTGAATGCATAATTTGAACAAATTTTTTTTGTAGAAAAACTGCCAATTTGGGTAGTGGCAGGGATGAAAAAAAAGGTTGCCGTTTTTGGATCACTACTATTATCATTGCCAATGTTGAGCATTAAAATTATAAAGCAATTAAGCCAATCGAAGAGAAGAGTGAATATTATACTGCATTACTTTTTTAATTTTTTTTTGTGTTATTCAGCACACCACCATTACGCTACCATTTGAGAACCTACTTACATTATTCAGTATTTGTGCAGTATGGTCAGTCAGTATGATAATGACATTCAAATGGGTTCAACAGACAGCAGAGATAGCATCTTAAAATGCGCATAAATTAAACGCAGACCATTTTTTTAAAGCAACCACAGGGCTCAATATATTTTTTTATAAAAAAAGAAGATGGTCACAAGCTCCAAAAACAAGTGGATAAAGCATGAAACTACTGACTGCAATCATTTAATTTTATTTGTATGTAGTTGCGGTTAAAAATGATAGTAATTACCACCATAATGGAACTAATTGAAAAGAAGAGTGACTATCATCAATATTACCTATGTAGGTACAGTATGCATACTTTGAAACGGCGTAGAGTAATAATGCGCCATTGTTTACTCATACGTTATAATATGTCATGTCATAGTAAATTGTAAGAAGTGCACATAATGTGCTTTCCACAAAGTCATTAACATTAACATTTTCTTGCATAAAAAAATGCAAAATACATTTACGCTCTTTTCCATTCTGCTCGCTGACATTGGGGTTTATTATGGTGTCATCTTTTTGCCCTCTGCTCACCTTAAGACTCCATGTTGAATATTGGAAGATGATGAATATCTGCACATTTTTTATACACGAATGTCAGTTAGTAGTTAGTACACATATTAATGTTATACCCATATACATAATCCAAAAAAAATGATAATAATAATGTACAAGTCTGTGTATTCACTCACTACGCACGAATTTGCATCATGGCAACAAACTGGTTTCCAATCCATTTATAATAAAATATTTATCAAAAACAAGCAGTAAAGCTTAAAATGCGTAAAATAATATTTAAAGCGAACAAAGTTGCAAAAAAAAAGAGAGATGAAAGGGCACGCTTATTAAACTGTTATAGCTAGTTGAATTGCGCCGTGTAAAATGTATTGTTTGATTTTGCTGGTGTAGAATGGGCATTTCATTTTTTTTAGTGGAAGGTAATCTGGACTATTAGTGTGACAGTATAAAAAGAAGCAGTGTCTCGTTTATTGTTGGTGGTGGTCTCGGGTCATCATCACCTACTTACATTGTTAATTACAACGTTGTTATTATCATGTTAATAATATTTTTTGGGATTTGCAACGTTCCACAGGATGTTTCATTGTGATGCAGTTTTTTTAATGTTTTGCCAACATTGCAGTTTTCTTTGTTTTTTGCATTGCATGCAATCCCAAGAAGAAGAAAAAAAATTCAGCAAAGGGGCACGACTATTTTCATGTTTAAAAATAATCATGCAATGTACGTACGTCTCCTTTTGGAGATTATTTATTAGGAATCATGAAGGAAAGATCATCAATTATTGATGACACCACTATACCTTCACTGCCAATCATCAAATCAACACAGACAATTGTGGACTCCGTTGCCAAGATAGGAGGCCTTTTAATTGAAACCATAATCATTCACCTGCTTAAAAATTCAGTTTTGCCGAAGAAACATGCACATAATGGCAATCGTTTTAACCTTTATTTTCCTCTGCATTTGCATTTTCCCTCACTTCAACTATCAATTTAGAGGGGAAGGTTAAAGCGCTAGAATTGGCAAGAATTATTTACGGAATAGAAGTATTATTGGAGGCGTCATTTATCTTTTAATTACTCTTATTTGCTATCCATACACAAATGACCTTTTTCGGGGTTGGGAAAGAAAGGGAAAAAATGAAACAACTTGTTTGATTTGCATAAAAATTAAATAATCACTAGACTACTCCTGTTCATGCATAATTAGTGTATATATTATTTTTTTTTGTAAAACAGTTTGCCCTTCATAAATTGCATTTTGCAACGATAGGTTTATTTCATGATGGGTCAAAAATAGGAATAAACTATGGTGCCTCGTCATTATCGAGGGGATGACAAGCAAAGGTTAATTAGAACAATTTATTTTTCCACATGCTGAAATTTCACGTACCAAAAGCAAATGAGTCATGTTCAAGTAAAAAAATATTTGCAGTCCCGATCAACATGCACATTATATCACACTTCATGCGTGAGCAAGTTGCACTTTTACAATTACCACTGATTAGCAGCAAGTCTACCTATCTGTTTTAGCAATGAAATGAACTGACATAGCTGGTCATAATATTTAAATTGAAATTTATAATTTTTGTACCTCAGTATACCAAGCTGCTTTTCTGCCCCTTATGGAAAGTGAGTGGGGGTGTGCTTGAAGCAAAATAGGGCAATTATCTTAGCAGGACGAAAATGCAATCTCTAAAGTTTTATTGATAACACCTTCAACATGTACGTAGGTATATGTATAAACATCTCACAGCAGTAATATTCTTCAGTTCAATATTTACCGTGCAAGCCAAATGGGGAACAACTCTGCGTGATGCTTTTATTTGAGTTAGTTTTTTTTAATTCTTGAAGAAACAATAAATATGGGTACCTAGTTTACACGCAAAAAGTATAGTGGTGCAATTAATGTATGTAGATATCGTATGGAGACAGGAAAAAATATTATGATATGACCGACTACTTTTTTTTGATTTACAACATTTCGGTTGCGATATTTACCTATTTTTACTTTAATATTTAGTCAATTTGAAATATACTGCTTTTATATTCCACAAAACGCTGTACAGTTTTCGTTTTTATTGATATTTGATAACTTTTTTTAAAGAGAACAGGTAGTGATTTTAGTTCACAAGCATGTAGATGATTTGATAATGCGTCCGTAAAAATCTGGCAAGATGTAAGAAAAAAAGTTAGAGATAATATGGCAATGCACCTTCTATTTTTAAATGTTATTATAATGATAATAAGAATATCATACCTACACAAAAGTTAATTGTCATCTTCCTCTCAGAGATTGCCAACATACCACACAAAGTCATTGAGTCATGCTAGACAAACCAAATCATTTCAGTCATCATCTTCTTTATCTGCATCCTCTTACTTTCAAATGGGAAATGACCTTACTCGACTGTCATTCAGTGAGTCGCAACAAAAATTTGAATAGGAACTCTTGATTTTGTTGATGATAGACAGAATATTTGCATGAGTCAAAGGATTCCGAGAAGACAATTGCAAAATGCAATTGAAGAAGCCCTTCAAACTAACGCAAGTTGCGAAATAAGCACAAAAATCTTCTGTCTTAGCACGTAGACGAACAGCCAAAGGGTAAAAATACTTTTTATCTATCAGTTGGTCTTCCCGTTCCCCTCATTTCCTTAAATGGCTAATGTCATGTTTAGTCTATTCTGAAAAAAATGGTCCGCTTTGTTTTTGCAACGTTTTGATTATAACAAAACTAATCGTAAGACAAATGTCTTGATTGTTATTTTGAAGTACATGCCTACACCATTTTTTTCGCTCCACGTGCACCTTAGGTTCTCATTTTGTACGGTCAAACCGCATAATCAATGAAGCGGAAAGCGCATTTATTTGAGGACACAGAGTTTTAAATTATTTGAGTTTATTTGTCGCACATTTTCAACAGAAGAAGAAAAAATTGAGTTCACCTTTCAAAAACTGTGAAATAAGCGTGAATTTAGGGTTGCATAGTTTTCATCGTTAAGACGTTAGGTCCTTTGCCCTTTTCCCTTAAAATTTCTCATTTTCAGAATCGTACATTGGTTTGATGCTGCCTTGAGTTGTAAATGTTTTTAAGGTGGCCATGCTCTTGTCTATTTAAAGTTAAAGATATTATTTATTATTGAAACAAACAGAATAGTATGAATGTGAAGATGAGTTGTCGTTGTCTCATCTTCAACTACTTTTTTTCCTGCATCATCCACCAAGGGAAGTCCCCATTTGTTAAAATGCTCAAATGAAAGGGCACTTTCTGAGCTAATATACATACGTTTTTTTTATCTGCAAATCAAGAAGGTCATCAAGGTGATAATGATGAAAATGATAAAAAAATAGCATGCATAAATAGGAACGAGTAAGTTTTCTATATTTTTCTTAGAGGTTGATGCGGAATCCAGGGATGCTCATGTTTTACTTGAATTTACAATGGTAAAGATGTAATTCATGTATTTCATTAAATATGCAAAATTCGACCATTTTCTACACTTGAAAAAAATGAACAAATTACATTATAGAGTTTCTATCGCAGTA
>JAHZMZ010005105.1:0-13181 GCA_027743805.1 Lepidocyrtoides sp. E14
AGGCCAAATTTCAAATTTGGCAGATTTGCCCCGGCGTCCTTTAGAGACCGGCGATATTTAAATACCCGGCGTGCTTTTGAGAATTTACGGTATATGATCTTCTATACAAGGGCTCGTTGCATTGCATGAGCGTTAAAATGATTTCGTTGGAATCCTTTGAAGACAAAAACGAGTCATAATAAAAATAAAAAAGGGAAAGGAAGCTTATTAAGTTAAACTTTGACGTTTCCTCTATGGAGGGATAAGATGATAAAAACATTGTCTCGTGTGAGTCATAAAAATATGCAATGTTTTTTTCCGAATAATACTACTAGGAGCTTGCATGCTTTGAGTAAATAAAAATATCATTGCTATAATAGGTATACGCACAGTTTTTGTCTTGCCAATCATTCCAATTATGTGTTCACTAACATTTTCCTCTCACTAAGTTAGAAATGATGTATTGTCTATTTTTTTTTATTTCGAAAACGGTTTGGTTGGCCTTGATTTTTTGATTTTTGTACGTACGAAATCTGAAAATTATCGTTTTGTCATCATGATGATGTGAAGACCATTGAGGTATTTACTTTATGAAATCATGGCGTTCATTTAGATTTTGTCATTTTCTCTGTATCAGTTGCAGCTTTACTGTTTAAATCCTGCATCATTGAAAAATTTTTGATTTCCAACCTTTACCAGTACATAAAATATCAAATTACAAATCATAACCGAGTATGAAAAGATAACAAATTACCATTCTTTAACTCTGCCGTTTACTTAGCACAACTTTATAATAATTCTATATATATTATTAAAGCACTTTGTGATGGAAGCTAAAATCCAAGCCGTGATCCATTTCTTCTTCAAAGAGAACCTTGACATTTTTTCAGAACGCAAAATTTATTACTACTTGTCTTTTAGGAAGTAAACGAATGGGAAATTGGCTAGATGAAATACTTTTGACTCGTGAATGAGTTCTGCTGCAGTATAAGTTTTCTTCCATAAGAATACAGCCTGCACATTCTCTTAAGAGTTTTAGTGACTCGTTTAATGTCTCTCTATTCTGGCTCGTCTACCAGAACAGCAACCTTGGCCTCATACTCAACTCAACATTGCCTAAAGAAAGGAAACTACATCATATCATTTTTTTGCAATAACGTTGTAATAATAAATGCCAGTTCTTCCGAGAAAAGTTACTTTTTCTAAACTTTGTGCAAACGCACCAATCTAAGTGGGGAAACTTTTGGAGAACTTGGTAGATTTGCACAAATGATACTGGTTGGTTTTCCAACTATCTACTTTGAAGTAATTTGTTGCTCGATAATCAGAACTTTTACAAGTTCTGTCTGGGTTTGTTCAATCACTTGGCAAATCTATCGTAAAATAATGTTCATTGAATAGTTGGTCGTTTGCAATTCATTACCACTAGAACATTAACAGTAGGTTTAGGTACTCATCTATGCTGGTTATATTTAAAAAGAGAAAACAGTTTGCTTTTGACGATTTTATAGGAATAATTTCTAGAAAAAGAAAGTCATCAGTTTAATAGTTTTTCTTCCATTTTTATTTTTCTTTGATTTCTTATGTCTTGCCGCCCTCATCTCTTCAAATATTTACTATATCTTCCAGTGAAGATATACCCCTTTGGGATACGTACACTATTCTTCATGGCACAGTCTCCTCCAAAGGTTTAGTGAGCATGCACATGATGGACTATCATATAATGTACCATTACAGTTTAAATACTTGGCAATTATTTTGGATCAGCTTTCTTCCTAACTTTTTTCAATTTAATTAATTACAGTTTTGACAGACCAGGAAGCTGCAGTTGTTGAGGATAGAAAGAGCTGTCTGGCATAGTTTATATGCGTATGTTCTTGAATAAAGCATAAATGTCAAAGGCAGTATGCAAAGATATAAATGAATATGCATATGAATGGATGTCTTCTTAGCACTTCAATTCGTTTCAACTTGATTAAATGGACAGTTACAGATTACAGACTACACCACCGTCTTGAATGATTCAATGGAGGAGATTTTTTCCCAATATACTGCTACTTCTCATTCATTTCGTCTTTCATATTATGACTTCAATGAAAGAAACCTTAATTAGCGTTCACCCACCAAAATTACCTCAAACTTACCTTACTCGTCCCTCTCTTTTTTTTCTGTACATTTTCTCATTTTGAACTTAACAATGAACATATTCATAAAACTCCTCGTACATATAACCCCATGGCCATTTCCATAAACTGTTTTATTGAAAGAAAGAAGCTGCAAATACAAAAGCTGCAGATGGAAAAAATGTATTCCACACAATAGCGCACAATATGCAATGCATAAACATATAAATACCTATTGTGACTGCTGTACTAATAAAATCTATAGACATTTTTTTTGTCCATGTCCTCGTCAATATTTTAATGTCACATTGTAGGAATCATCCGTTAAAAACGGCAATGGGCAAAAATGCCAAATGCCTACAGAACAAACCTGCGCGTGTATAAAAAAAGTACATTTTTACAACAGTTGGTTTAATTTATTTATTTGACTGCGTATTTATAATTTGTCAACATTTTCCATGTACCTACCGTAACACTACGGTTTTCATCAATGTTATACCGATACATATATTTATTTTGATTACTGTGTTGGCTGTCTGTCTGTAAGATGATGATAGTACAAACCTTTTTTCTGTCGTTATTCTCACTGTGGTAATAATAATTGAAGACACAGACGATTCAGTTGATGATGCGACAACCTTGGTACTCTTTTGTAGGAAACATGATAATGTTTAGTTAGTTATGTCGTATTGCCTTTCATGGAAGTACATAAAGCACATTAACATTGTACATGTCAGTATCAGTCTTTTTCACTAGGGAATGTGATATATATATATGACCACAGCGAGAGAAAAAATTCTTTCCTACTGTCTCAAAATATTTTTGAAGTGTAACATAATATGACAAACACTCAGTCAACAAGAAGAAGACTAAGACAAAGCAGAAGCACAAATGTAGTCAGAAGAATAAGGGAGTAATAATGTATTATCTGTCGTAAGTATATATTATGCAGCCTTTAGTTTATGAAGTTCGCTGATGCCACGGTACTCTATCAACGTCGTGCCCAACCATATCGGGAAATACACACGGCATTTCCTTCTCTGCCTCATCACCAATAAAATGATAATGTGATATTATCACTTCTCTCTACGCTTAATTTTACAGCGTAACTTAACTTATTATTTACAACAGCAACAATGTATGAAGTCAAGATTCACTGATGGTGGTATAAATATGTATGCATGTTTCTCATACGGACATGGATGTATTGATGATGCATACAACACAAATTTGCCTACACGTAAAAGTACATATCTACATACATGTACGCATAATTACATATGAAGTAGTCTGTAGGCTTTGGATAATCAAATTGGTAAATTTGTACCAAGATTTAGCTTTAGCTCGTGTTTTTCCTTTCGATGCGTTGTGCTATTATTATTTTTGTGGTCAGACGTTGTAAACTGAAGTAATTTTTCATGTGTCAACTTTATTATTAAGTTTTTTTCGCGCAGATTTATTCTAATTTTGTACTATTCCTTGTTGTGTAAAAACTTGAGAACAATCTTTGATGAAATAATATAAATGTTAAATAAAACAGACAGCAATAGAATCTAGTGAATAAATGTTTTCCCGTTTTTCCTTATCCGTTTCAATAATAATACAGTTATGCTGTGAATTTATTCCCGCAAGTATAAAATATAAATATGTTACAATATTTTTTATTTGAAAAGCTTCACAGATAATACATCATTTATGATTCAATGTTGAGTATGCATTCCTGCTGTGTATCTCTAAAAGTGTTGTCTATAATAGCGTTACAATAGATTAGTACTTGTTACAAATATCGACATAATATGCCAATTTTAGATTCGGATAGTACGTCAAATACTCTTATTTGTAAATGAGGATAAGGATAACTATTATGGGTATGGGTAACCTTCATTAATGGGAATGGCGACAGTAATGGTCGATTTGTGTACCAGTACCAAATCCAATATCATTGCCTACACTGCTAATATGTATGTCTTTCTGGGTCGCGGTCGGTCCAGTTATATTATCATCAATACATATCGTTTCCAGTCATCTATTGTAATCATTATTTATTTCCTAAACGTGGAATGAGATTTTACTTACTGTAAAACACTGTAAAGACTTTGCAGCTTATACACTGTGTACTTACTTGCCAAAATGCCAACCCACGTATCCTTATTCACAGTTACTCTTCGGAGACAATCCGTTGGAAATTTTCTATTATGTAAGCGTTCTCGAACTGCAATAAAAGGGGAGACCTGAGACAATAGAAATTCTGGTTTTGCACTTTATAAGCGAAGAAACGTGCGGGTGTTTACAATGAAACAATCATAATGGCAACAATTTGGCAATTCAGTTTGGGTATGGCACCTGAACTTTGAATACATGTAACAATGTATTCAAGTCCATTTCCAAGTGAAAGCAGCGCAAAAACCTGCAAAACTTCTTTCCTTTCAGCTCCAGTGTTTTATCAAATTTACTTTCTCTCTAATCGCTTACTACGACTCCAAGAAGCACGGCTACTTTACTCGCTTTAGCAGCATTTTTATTGAAACAAATTAGTTTCCATATCTTGTGTATTTTCTTGTCTGCAGCAATGTAACTTGGAATTTTGGGGAAGGTATTTTGTTTTCGTCCGAAAAACTGCAATATTTCCCCATAATACACCGAAGGGTACATGACAAACAATTTATAACGTCAAATTTTTAATGTATAAATGTGATTCTTGTCAAATTTCATTTTGGTTTGCTGACGTAAATTGATAAACTATGTAGGCGTCTTCTTAGGTATATGTATGTACCGATATACCTGCCTATTTTTCAACGTACTTATTGCATTCATTAAATAACTCAGGCATGTGCGTGACCCACATAGTAGGGGTAAAGAAACCCTTCCCGATTTATTAAATCGTTATTTCCTACATGCTACCGTTCGGCGTATTCATGCTTAGATTGTAGATTATCATTACAATTTCAGTTTTATCCTGAACAATAAACATACTTCATCATGATAACTACATTTAACATTCTAATCAAGAGGAAAAAATAAAGCCTATACGTTTATAAGTGTGTTTTCTAAAAGAAGCATAGGAAAGCATAGCTGTGAAAGCAGGTGCAAAACAGACAGTCTTTCATTAGAAAATAGCAGAGATCCAAATCATTTCCCCCATTAGAGAAAGGAAACAATTCCAACGAGGATTTAATTTTCGAAGAAATTTAAGTTTTAATAGGATGTCTCATTTCCTGACATTTTGTTATTATTTCAAAAAGCTATCAAACAACATCTTGTTATAATCCATGCTTTCACCAGCTTTCCAAGCTTGACGTGGATTGTTTCAGAATATAACAAATCTGGTGAAAGAGGAGATCAACAACTTTTACTGGCCTGTTTCAAGTATTTCGATTGACATGTCGTAGAAAAAGCATATATAATGTGTGAGAATATTATATTGACGTAAATTGCATGGTGCATTAATAGGAAGGTATGGAGTACTACACACATATGCATAACATTCTCCATGTGAGGCAAATAAGTATACGCAACTGTATTTACTAGCTTTAAGGCCTGATCAAATAGGTAATCCGTGCTATGTTGAAATGGATGAATTCGTTCATATTCAGCAATTTACGTTCAACCTTCAATTTACAATTAACCAATAAATTGATTCAGAGAAATAACATAAAAATAATGGATTCTGTAGTTTTCCAGTCGGAAATATGTCGATTCAACAGGAAATTTCCAAGTAAAACTATGAAAGTATATATACACTTGCTAGTTACGTGCTTTACCTTAATATTTCGGGGAAAATTTGATAAGTATCGTCATTTGTCAGAAGAACTGCTCCCTAAAGTGGTTTTTGTAGTCTCCAGTGATTACAGATTTTTGCAGCTTCCACTGTTTCATGATTCATTCACACATACATGCATGGAACCCACGTCACAGGCAGACTTTTAGTTTTTGCTTTCTCCTTGTCATTCCATGCTAAAACATTTTGCTGACTTTTGTTCACACACTTTTTTGTTTCATAGATTAAGCAAGCTTTCCTTGAGATTTAGCAGTTCGATTAGTTCGACATGTACACAATCTCATATTAAAGGTATCTAACATTCATCGAAGTGACGTTTGGGTTGGAAGTAGATTGTTCCGTGAAGTATTCGACAGAGCAAATGAGAAAGTAACGTGCGAGTGTACATTCTAAGAATTTTTGTAATTTTCTTTCAACTTTTACTTTCATTTGGTTTTGGATTCTCAGCAATTTTAGTCGGTACATATCTGTCTAGGCCTATGATTTCATATAAGAACTGAAATACTGTGATCATTAATTTGACTTGGATATATGTAGCCTCAGGTTCAGGTTAGACTTGTGCTACTACGAGTAAAAATGTTACTTCAAATGTTAAATTGCAGTAGCTAGAAAGAAAAAAATTGTGCGCAAGTGATTTTATATTTTAGCAATATAGGTATATGTAACACCATATAGCTAAAATAACGAATGGTCATGAGTTTATAATTATAGCTTGTAGTTTTTGTACTCTTGGAAAAGTTGTATGTATGTAGGTTATAGGTAGTTATTACCTGGAACGATGTGATTTTCTAGTGTGGTTTGTATATATTTATACTAATTTGGCTTAATGCTAGGCATTAAGCTGCTGCGACTTTTGGTACTCCATTTTCTACTTTTACTGGGTTCCGTCTGTTGACATTGCTGTTGACCTTACTAAAAGGACAGAAAGTGGAGCTTTCACTCTTCAGTAATTTCGTGTGTGGAGACAAGACTGGCTCTTGGTATTATTTTTCCAGGAGAGTCGAGTACTTTGCAAAGGTTCATTTTTCGGGGACGCTTTAAAATAATGATGATGCTTTTGTAAAAACTTTCATTCGTCTGAACTGTTTTTTCCACGTTTTTTCTTGGGATCAAGGGCTTTATTTTTAGATCATGCCTAATTATAAACTTATGTATTGAGCTATACACACTCTCACATCCAGTTCAAATGTTTTAGCTGATGATGTGGAATACACATACATGAATAGAAGAACGATAATATGCAATAAAAGTTCAAACTAACCTATAAACGCAAACTTGTGAAAATCATTTGTGAGTAAAGCACAAATATTCAAAGAATGATTTTAAATCGCAAATTCATAACAATAATGTTTGTCGAAGGAACATCATACTTTTTAGCACGGAACCAAAGGACAAACTCACAAATATCTGTTAAATAGGACAATAATTTAATGCCACTGCCATTTGATGGTTTTATGGTGAATGTACATAAAATGTCCACAAAGTATTGCAAGCAGATGGATAACATAAATTGCACAATTTGAAACTCTAAATGTACACATTCTGCATGAAAAGTTTCATTTACAGTCAATATACTACCATGTGTTCTGTTAGTAAAATCGTGCTTCTGGCATGCTGCAAGTCTTTTTATTGTTAAAAATAGGTTATAACTCGATTTTGCAATTCCCTTCTCTCACCATCTCTGTTCGATGGTAAAAAATAGTACTTGCTTCACATCAGCTCTGTCAGAGTTGCAAATAAGGCAACTCAAAACTAAACTGCATCTCAGCATGTCGGCGTCGTCATACATTAGTTATATTACAAGTAGATTCAATATTGCTGCAATTATGCATGTATTTCCATTTGTGATTAGAATCAGCTTTTGAGGAATCACGATATTCAAGGAACATGGGACTGTCATTTGTTCAAACTTTAAATCGTCGTTTGTAATGCTCCTTTGAGCAATACTGTCGTCACTATCGCAGTCGTGAAAAATAATTCTACATACAAGACAGTCTTATGTAAAATCCTTAGCGAAACCAACACAAAACAGTCATTGCTTTTTTGTCTACTTCCTGATGAAATGCACGCTAAGTGTGTACTAGGTTGTGCGTGCTAATAATAATTGTACATCTTTTCTTATAATTCATCCATGTCTTAACGACAAATATTTTTCGTATTATCGTTGGTTTTCATTTTATAAAGAATAATAATTTTTGGTAAGGTAATTCATATCAACGAACGAAAAGTGGCAATCAAATCATAATCAAGTCGGCTAATGGACATTCACAATGAAGACGAGCACTGTCTGAATTCTGAATGTCGTCCTTTTCTTGTACATTTTAAAGAGTGTAAAAGCAAACTTACTTTTTGACACTTTCAAAAAGCCATGCTGCTACATTACGCATAAATGCCAATTGTGGTAAATTATATGCAATTAGTTACTACACGTCATTTCATTTACAGCAATATATTTTATACATACTTGCTTTACACTTTGCCGGAGGACATTATAATGCAAACTTTAGCATCATGAATACCAATCCGCTCCTTTTCTATAATTACGCTATATCCTACAAACAAAAGTGCAAACAGCACGATGGAATTTTTTCAACATAAATTTATTGTAAAAAGCCAAGTCCTAGAGTAGAAAAATAATCGAATTCCAAGCGAAAATAATCCCTTTTACAGAGTTTTAGAGGTAGTTATTTATTGTCTGTAGAACGATGCAGAATTTTGAAAGTATCAAGTATTAGTCATCACGAATATAGAATCGATTTTAGAAACCAATGCTTGTTTTGTAACAAGTTCTTGTTTCGCACATAATATTCAGCAACAACAGCAGAGAAGGGAGAAAACCAGATTATGTGAAAAACGTGCACTGTAGTGAAATGCAAAGAATATTATATGTAAACTGCAGTCATAATAAGTTATAAGAGATGCCTCATGTGATAGCAGAGATTGAATTCTATGCATCAATCTTTTGTAAAGAAAAGCTTATTTATTTCAGCAATTATTGGTACATTGTAATACTCAATGTGATGACTTTCCGAATATGCGATTTGCTTGTAAAGATAAGTACTGCTAGAAATATCAAGTGAATTTATTTCAAGCAGTAACCATAATACTTGTACTCTACTCAGTACATATAGTAAGTACGTTGATGTGTAATGTACAGTTTTTGAAGAAAATATGAAGAGGGTGGTGACGACACACCACCGCACCGTAAAGAACAAGAACGACAAACAAGACGTCTTTCTGCGGCTTTGTGGTATGCATAAAATGCACATAATAAGTAACGGAATTTAAAAATTGTAATGTAGTTTTGAAAGTATTATTTCGCATTACTAACATAAATAATATAAGTACAGCAACAGCAAAGAAGCGATTACATAGAGTTTTGCATAAAACTTGCGGTTAAATGACCGAAATAATTCAACAGTTCCTACTTGTACGGATGAACACGCGTTTTTGCAAGTTCTATGAAACGAAACTTGTGCTATACACCGAAATAAAATATCAGAAAACTGGCGTATGAGCCAGAGGCAAACACTTTTGAGATGAAACTACAAAATTTAGAGAATACAATGACGTGATCTTAATAAATTTTCGATGCTTCCCACTTCCACTTCAGCGTGTAAATACATGAGTACATTTTACATTTTTACACAAATTTTTACACGGACATGATTCTCCAAAGTCGATTTAACGTCACTGTAACAGACCATTTAGCATTACACGTTTAAAAATTAGTTGTATAGTATCGATTCTCAGGAAAAGACATTGAAAAGAAGTTATTTTTACAAATAACCAGATAAATCTGGTTATACAATGCGTCCATCTTTACGGAACATTCAAAAAATTTATTATTATTGAAAAAATGGTTTTCTAACTCTTACTCTCAGATAAATACTCCAGCAAAAAACAAATTCTTAAGTATATTGAAATAAATAAAAAAGGACCTCTGATCTGGCTATCATTTTTGAAATATAAGAGGCGTTTATTTTTTGTAAAATTAGTAATATGATAGACGTAATGGGTAATTTAGAGATTTCAATGCTACAGCACAGTACTTACATACGTTCAAATACAACTCACTAATTTTTATCTCTTCATTATCGTTTATTAAATTCAAATTATTCAATTCATGTGTAATTTACTTAGTTTTAAACAGTAATGCATTTAACAAAAGTGTAGATTCTGATGCAGTACAACAACTGAATTGCAGTAACAATGAAAGCTCATTACTTTGATCATCATCAGTCTGACCTCAAAATTCATGAATGCGTTCATTAGTGAAATAGCCATATAATATTTCGGTGTCATATTATTGTGCAATTTTTTGCCTATTCGTGGTGGTAATGATGAAAACTAAGCTTGTGCACATATTCTCATAAGAAAGTTAAATAAACTTTTATTTCATACCTACGTGAATATGTCGTACGTTGTTGGGAGCATCTCTAGTATGATTAGAAATTAAAGAGAGATGCAAGGCCCGTCATTGCATTGATTGAAGTGCAAAAATGCATATTATGAGGTAATTATACGGGACCTAGTAAGAATTAATTATTTGACGACCAGTGCAATGAAATCAAACTAGTAACTATGCTTTGCTATTCTATTCCTAGTAAGTTTTTAAAAATAAGTTTTTATAGAGTTGTTCTCTTCTTTTTTTCTTTCCAGGTTGACTTGGAGCATCAACGCGAGGTATCGAAACACGAAGGCGCGCCGGCCAACGAAAAGTAAACAATCGTATTGTTGTAATTGCTCTTCGTCTTGTTGCATACTTTGACGAGGAGGTTACCTTCAACCTTTCTACCAACCTCACCCTCTTCACCTCCAAATCCAACTATAAATTAAATAATATTATATTATTTGATGTAAGAGAACAAAAAACTGGCGACGACAGCAACGTAGAGACCGAGACTACTATACAATACGATTCGTACTGTACTGTTAACTACTTTTCAATACCGATTCTTTGTTATAAAATATTGTTAAAAAAAGAGAACAGAAACTCAGAAAATAGCGGTTGAAACAATAATAATTAAAGTAAATACCTAAAAAATACATTTTCAATGTAGTGTACAACTGCTAAGATAATTTATATAGGAAAATAAATATTGAATTTACGACTCTTGATGCATATTATATCATTTTTATATATCGTTTAGATTGTAAGAATGACTTAAGATAGCAAGTATATTAAATATAAAAATAAATATATTCTAATATTCATATTTATGTGACGTAGAAACTTTTAAAAATGGAATATTGTTATGATTATAGTTATTATCGCTGAACAAATTATTGTTTTATAGCATTTACTGTTTTAGAGCATTTATTTAGTGAAAATGTCAATTTGCAAGTTTTCATTACTTTAAATACTTTATAGCAGGCAGGTAGATATAATAATACGCGTGCTATTCAATAACTTTCGACGCCAGCGCCAGCTAACGTGTCAATTGTTGAGGCGGACGGTAGCTTCTTGCTGAAGGTATTCAACACACTGGTAGTGGTTTGCAAGTTTAAACCATCAAACTGTTGATCAACTAAAAAAATAGCATAATATATAAAACATGAATAAAATTCAATCGTGCCCCGTACAATAAAAAAAACTGAATTTTTAAACATGAGTTTTACACGGGAAGTTTTCTGAAAAAAATAACCAAGTTGATTATGGCACTACATTTTATGGAAGTCGTAGAATGAATAACTATTTTTCAATGCGGTTAATATAAACGCTAATTTTGTAAATTTGTAATATTAATCTTTGTAAGAAGAAATGTTTTGCCAGATCGTGTAAAAAAATTTGTGGTAGTGCCACATATCCAATGGGTTTCCATTATTTCCCTCACTTTTAATACATAGAACAGTTGTTGTTAATAATTGGCACTTTAAGTTGTGTAGGCATATGAGATGTTAACGCGATGTCGATATTTGGAACAAGATAATTAATTTATAATTGTACGCATACTACTGTTTGTATTCTGATGATGATTCATGTTATATTTTAAAACTACTCGTGTGTAAAGATAGATGTGAAAATATGCCAAAAAAAACAAGGATTTGAAAGCTTTTTGAATGGGCATTACTACCAGTTTTGTCTACCGCATGGACCTTCCAAAATAACTGTTCATATCAATTCAACCTAATGAGAATTCTAGTTTGCAAATGGTTGCATTTTTAGAGATTCTTGGTTTATGCAACAAATTATTGTTATGCATTTCAAAGATATCAATGTCGATATAACGCATTATATTATTAACGTATGTATCATCAGCATTTTCGTCAATTTCTTTTGGCAATATTTTTTTCTCGAGAAAAGTTTCCTTTTCATACAGCTTGCCTGTATACAACGTAAATATATCACATCACAACATTTAAGAATACAAAAAAATGATAAGCTCCGAAACAATATAAACAATAAAATACCTGTATATTCCGTGCTTTCTTCTCGGATTTATTCAAGCCATAATACATTATTTTAACAGAATTTAGTATAAAATGAGACGCCAATATTTTAATCGAATTATCATCGTATTATTCAAATGCATACATGCAAGCATAATTACCTAAAAACTAAGAATGTGTAAAAGTGTTTCGCTAATTTTTATCTTTTGATTTGACATTTAACTATTTACATGCATTACTTTGTCATTTGTAATTCAAGTGTTGATGTAATTCCTACTACTACTTATTATGATTTTCAAAAAAACGAAAGCTGAACACCGTTCCTATTCCATTTTACTTTGGCCTTTGCTAGTAAAACGGATCAATGCTATGAATATAATAAAACGCTGCCCTTTGTGTCTAAAATTTAAAAAAAAATGTAATAGTCTAACAATGTGTCGGTGTCGGTGTACGTGTAATTTTGATAACATGCCTACCCTTCTATTATACGCGTACGTATACATGCATACTTATGATTATTCATTATATTTATAATAATGTGAAAACTGTAACATTATTATTATATTATTCATGTTGCCAAGCTTTGTTTGATTGTTTTTAAGTTGAATAAACTATTATACAGAAACTGTAACGCATACATGACTTTTACTTGAAGAGCAGAGGCTTTATTTACGTACATTTACTTACCTCATTTTCATAAAAAATACTCCAGGAAAAAATATATACAGTAGAACCTCCGAATAAGAGCACCTCAAGGGGAAAGCATTCTCAGTCTGGAATAAAAGAATCTGGAGATCCTAGAGCAAAATATTACCTTTACCAAAGACTGACTGTTACCTTTACCTTTACAAAGAGGAAATGCTGCAAGCATTCTCGGAACCCTACCTAACTCAATCCCCTTGGAAGAA
>JAHZMZ010005106.1:0-11510 GCA_027743805.1 Lepidocyrtoides sp. E14
TCAAATATTTAGAAGTGTTATTAGTTGGGAAGAACAAAAAGGCAAAATGGAATTGATAAAAGTGCTCTTCACCTTTGGGGTTTTGGGTATTTTGTCGGCAGGAAAAGTTAAAGCTTACTACGACTCCAATTCGGAAGAATATCAGTCAATCACGGACGAAGAACAAATTGCAGCCCAGGAGCTCCTGACATCATCGGAAGAGACACAGTATCAAGAAGCATTTGAACCGTTAATATTCGCACGTCGTCTGACTGAACTGGGAAATGAAAAGGCTGACTATGAACGAGAACAGCGAGCATCTGCAGAACTAGAGGTTGCCAAAAATCAATGCAATTTTGGCTTGACCCATCTCCTTTCATTACTTTTCGTTTCATTAAAACTTTCTAGCCTAATATTTTGACATGTTTAAAATTTAGGAGGAAAAAGTATCCACAAACTCCATGCCCGCACCAAAGTAATTGGATAGGGTGTCTTTGCTTGCCCCGTGAAACCATTCCGGATAACCGTGACAGTGACAACGAATAAATTATTGGACATGACATGAAGCATAAAACAGTAAACAATTTCTGAATACTCAAATTCGATTTTCGATTAAAATTTCATTTCCACTGAAAAAATGTTTGACTGAGGGCTTAAGCATAGCCCTTAAACCTTTACTTGCTGATCATAATATTTCAATGACATTTAGAATTTGCTCCTTTTGTTTCATTTTTCCTTGCATGTCACATCAAGATTTCCGAGCTAATCAGATGCTTATTGATGCCAAGTGTAATTGCATTGTTTTCCCTTTTCTCTCTTACAATCTTTTCTCTAATGAAATATTGTTTTAAAATCCCTATTAATCTATGTATTTACATTGACATTAACTTTAAATAAATAAATGTGGTTTATGTCAGGAATTATCATGTTTAGGCTAGTGTGGTTTTTGGTTAACATTGAATTGCTTAATTCGAGACAAATGTTTTACTTTATTTTATAACTTTGAAAAGGCCTTTTCTTCATATGTGGTTTTAAGTTTCTCCTTACATCCGGGGCCTTTATTACCTACTGTCTTCATTACTCATTTTTCTTTAAATATTCCATGTATTTTGCCCATTTAAATTTTATTAAGTTGTTTAGTAACATTTATAAATGGAAAATACATGAGAAATTTTAACAAAGAATGATAATGAGAAATGAAGACGGTTAGTAATGAAGGTCACCGGTCTAGTCTGAGTACTAAATTTCATACTGATGATTGAAGAGTCATGAGAACATTAATTATAAAAAAAATATCTTTTTATACATTGTTGTCTACATAAGTGCATAAACTAGCAAGTCTGACCTCACAAGTGACAAATTTCATACCTTTTTATACAGCAGCACCTTAATCAAAAACGTAAAATATGAAATTGCAATCTTTCCTTAATCTTTGGAGCATTTTGGTTTCGAAAAATGTGGACCCTATCAAGCAAGATATTCATGGAAGCACAGGACCACCAAAAATTAGTCACAAAATATCAGATAATATAGGGAAACTGCAGAAGATGGAAGTGATCAATGTGTTGCATCCAGATACATTGAAGGCAAATTATCGGGTGCCGGTGGAAGACAGAGAAAGCGGAGTGAAAGTTAAAGAAGCGATGATGGAAGCAGAACGCCGGTACAATGAGGCATTGCTGCGAGGAGAGGAGAGGATTCTTTACCAAGCCAGAGCAACGGTATGAAACGTTTGATAAATTTTATTAATAAATTTTAAAATAAATATTTAGAATAAACATCTTGATCTTTATGTGATTCAGGGCGTAGGGAGGGCCCATGCTACATGCAAGAAGAGGAAGGGATGTTTCAAAGTTTTGGGAAAATGTCGCTGCATTTCTACTTTCACGTCGCGCCATAACAACTACGACAATTACGATTAACCAGTAAAAATTAATTTAAATCATGTGCATAGGTGTATCTTGTTGAATAACAGACACTGTGCATTGTTCCATTTTCTGTTATGAATTCCCTGCTTGCATTTCCAGTAAAAATACCATCACGTACGTTTTGATTACAAGATGATTAGTTTTATTTGTTCATTAAAATCATTAATCATTACAAGTGAATGGTTAATTAATTATTTGCACAAAAGTTATAATTTGAAAATTTTCAGCATAACCGTACTATATAACTAAATTACGGCACTATATTGAGCCAGCAGTTAGCTGCCACAAAAATTGAAAAGCACATTTATAAGGAAAGCGTTTGGCAACGCTGTATAAACTACACGAAGATCTGGATGATGGTTCAGGAAAGTTTCTATTTGAAGCTGCACATTGTACTATGTACTTTCACCCTCTCACCAGCAAAATCATTGACACAGTATCCTCCAACAATGAGTATAAGTATGCTCTGCAAGTAGATTGCTTTACAGATCCAACTGAACCGTACTCTAAAGAAATGGGTCGCAGCGACTGAACCATTTTTCTCAAAATTTTCTCTTTCTCCTCCTTTCTTCTTACACTGAATAGCGATTTTCCAGTATAAACGTCCCCCGAAAGAGTACGTCTCCACTTGTTCTTTACATTTTTACTCCGCTCATGAACTGACATTGCCATTTTCCACCACATCACCATGCCAACGTATGCAATCACTGTCACTGTAGGAAAACTACAGTAAAAATACCAGTCCACGTTCAGTACATCTGGCCCTACCACACTCACTACTATCAATAGCATTGTCGTAAAATAGCACGCAGATAAATATATCGGAATCATGGATCTAACTGAATCATTAAATAATTGGAAAATACACATGAGATTTTGATAGCAATGCGCACTCTTTTCGGTTATCATTTTGCAAGGTAGATTTTCAAAATGGTTTATGTATCGCCAGTTGCATTGAAAAATTATGAAGAAGTAAAGGATGTAATTTCTTACTTGGGATGTTCCCTCAGCAACACTACAGGTTCCAATAAAAAATCTGATTAAAGAAATAAATACTCTGAAATATTCTAAATCTTGCCATTCTAGTGGGATCACTATCTTGAAAAAATGATAGGGTGCATCCAATTTCCAGTAAAAGACAAATGGTGGGAGCAATATAGTCGCAAAAACGAAAATTCCTAAATCGTACAACACTTCGAAAATGCCTATTCCATCAAGATCATAGTCGTTGGCTATTGGATAAAAAATATTTTTCCAATTTTTCAGAAACTTGTTGTTAGAAGGCTCAAACAACAAATTTGTAAGAGACAACTTTTGAGGGCCAAAGGAGAACAAAGTGTTCAAACAAAGGGTCCACTCCTGTCGCTTCACAAGAAAATAAAATGCTGTTGGTGCACAAAACAAAGTAATAATCAATTGGAAAAAAAGGATAAGAAGCTGAAGAAGGTTGAGATTGTCGTAGTGAGAATTTTTATACGCAAGAAGAACGACAATAGTGCTGACAACAGCAGTCCAGGGTAAAATGAGAAAGTTGATGAGCATCCAAATGAAAAGTTTTTGGTTATTTGTTGACACTTGGAACTGTCTTGTGCTGGGATTCCATTTAAATGGAGGGTTGTGCCAGAAAAAGAAAGTAGAATGTATTCGGTTGTGGAGATTCAATGTTATATAAGTTAAAGGTGTAGCCATTTTTATTTTAGAATTTGATGCGTCCGCTGCTAACTTTCGATGCCAAGTAAGTTTATGTTGTTCGAAAGCTGTAGCATTTTAACGACGTTATTCATTCAATTTTCAATTGTACGATACAGCTATCTACTAGATATTAAGCTGGTTCCAGCATCTACGGGTCGAAAGTAAGATGTTCATGTGTGACAAAGCGAGCAATACGATACGGTAGATAATAGGTTTGAATATGTGAAATTAGCGTGTGCTCTAAAATTTGTTAAAATTTAAGTTAGCCATATAAAATTGGCAAAAATATTAAACTACGTAAGTCATTTATTGCAGATAAAAGCAGAAATCATAAAGTGCAATTAACTTTATTTTGAAAAATGATATTTTTATTCTCTTGAAATCACAATTCGTAGCCTATGGTTTCTACTGTAAGCCATAATTACAGTCGTCATTAACAATCAAAATTTCGATCGTGGCTCTATAGATTTACATTGCGACAACTTAATGAATTAACAATTTGCATGATGCCAATAAGTATATATAGTATGCCTTGATATCTGACGTTTTTTAAATTGTTCAATTATACCAAAAACTATTACCGTTTACAAGATGTCGTTGGTAAAAAACATTGCTGGTCAGATATAATCGATGGCGAAAATTCCTGTATTGGTAAAAGATTTTCAACAGATCATTATAAAGTCGTTATATAGCCCAACTGATATTTTTCAGCTAACAATAGTATTTATTATACTTTACATCTAATCGTTATAATAAAACATCTATGCTAAATTTAAATAAAGTTATCTGCATTTTGTGGTAAAGTCTGGTAGTAAAATACGTTAAATTTTCTATTTTACTATTCCTACAAAATTGACAAAAGTTCCTTTACTTATCTGTTTTGATTTGACTGTACACGCACAAATCAGCGATTAAAATTCTAATTGCTCTGTATTTATTTTTTATTATATGTTAACTTAAATTATTTCTGTTTAGTAAAAAGTAAAATATGGTTCTCCATATTATTTGTATTGAGTTGCATACGTTTGTAATCATCACCAAAACATACTTTTGAAATGCCCTTCAAAGCATATTCATCCTCTAACGAGCAATATCATTGCTCCAGTATCCACCAATAATGAGTGTAGATAAGATCGACAAGTGGATTGTTTCACTGAACCTAGTGATCCATACGCCAGAGAAATGGGTCGCATTGAACAGATAGTTTTTCTCAAAATTTTTAATTGTTCCTTCTTCATAGGTATGCTGAATAACGATGTTCCACAGACAGAGTCCGTGACTAAGTTTTGATTCCACTTCACTTTCACCTTCTTACTTTGTTCATGTACAGACATTGCCATTTTCCACCACATCACCATGCTAACGTATGCAATTACTGTCATAGTAGGAATGCTACAGTAAAAATACCAGTCTACTTTTAGCACTTTTGCTCCCAAAACGCTGACTACTATTAATAGCATTGTCGTAAAATAGCACACAAATAAATATGTCGGAACCAGCCATCTAACTGAATCATTAAATAATTGGAAAATGCACATGAGATTTTGGTAGTTATGCATACTGTCATCCTCAGTTCTCCCGTTGTTATGGGAGAGAGTTTCAAGCTGTTTCATGCAGCACCGACTACATTGAAAAACTATTAAAAAGAAGAGAACAAAATTTCTCGCTTGATTTACTCCCGCAATAAGACTCAAGATTACAATGATGCAGCGCACTAGCTGAACGATTATTCTGATAGCCAAGGAAGTATCTCTTTGTTGCGGGATCAGCATTTCGAAGAAATGATAGGGAGCATCCAATTTTTTGTAAAATGCAAACGGTGGAACCAGTATAGTAACAACAAAGAACAATCCAAGGTCATATAACAGTTCAAACAACCCTATACCATCAAATTGCCTTTCATTTGCTAATGGATACAAAACATTTTGAAACTTGTTAACCTGTATTGTCTGGTCAAACGATAGCTGCTTAAGGGGCAACTTTTGGCGACCAAAGGAGAAAAATCCATTCAAGCAGACTGTCCATTCGTGCCGGTTGACAAGAAAATAGAAAGATACTGTTGAACAAAACAATGCGATCAGCATTTGGAAAATAAGCATAAGAAGTTGTATAAGATTTAGATTGTCGTAGTAAGAGTTTGTGTACGCCAGTAGGACAACAATGCTGTTGACGACAGCGGTCCAAGGTAATATGAGAAAGTTGATGACAATCCAAATCCAGCGCTTGAGTGTATTGGTGTTCACTTGAAATTGTCTTGTGCTGGGATTCCATTGAAAGGGAGGATCATACCAAAAGAACAAAGTGGAATGTATCCGGCTGTGAAGGTTCAAAGTAATGTGGGTTAAAGGTGTAGCCATTTTTAATGTCTTTTTGGAGACGGAAAGGAACTTGGTTGGTTGTTCAAGATTCGTTTTTAAATGGACTGGTTCAGTTGTAAAATGAGTTTCACTGTTACAGTTTTGATCGTAGCAGACTGTTGAAAGCTTGAGAAAAAATTTGTAAAATGTCTACAAAAATGGTATCCATGCAATCCGCGCTGTAATCATTAACTATGAGTAAGTATTTCATGTTTTGCCTGTTGATTAAATTGGCTGGCTTGGCCTACATGCAGTACATGACCGCATATTTGCTTTGGAAACAGTGTACGTAGTTATTTGATCATCAAAAAGTTTTACTTTATGCGTAATCTTCCCTAGTCTCTAGAAGTGAAATTGCTTTAACGCTGGCAGTCGTTTTTGACGTTTTACGGTCAAAAAACTTGGACTGCCAATTTAAAAAAGAAAACAAGAACAGCTCTAGCAATTGTGTGTAAAAGAAATAAAAATACACTGCCATCAGTTACTCTGTTATAGTCATTTTGGATGAAACTATTTTATTGTACTTATGTCTTGTTCCAGATTTAAAAACAGAAACATGTCATGCCAATTGATTGCTAATTGACATGTCAATAAAAACAAGAGGGTTACAACTGGGTCGTTTTTCTCAAAAATGTGAAGGGGAATGAGTGTCAACGGTTTTTATACTGCAACACGTTTGTTATATTTCAACAAGCGTACAAGTAGGTACATATGACATAATACTTTTGGCCATTTATTGGTATTTCATGTAACAAAATTATCGCATAATCGTACATAAAAGAGGGTTTCGTAATTGAGGTATACGGACATTTCCAAAAAAACAAAGCGACATTGTTCCAGCTATAAATACCAATGAAATGCAGACTTACTGGTGATTTGGTAAGCAGAGGAAAACAATTTTTTGAATAAAATTATGAAAATTGATGCTTAGGTAGAGCATAGCTTGATTTTTAAATAAGTTCTATTACGTGGAATTATAAAGGCTGCAAGCTTGTTATGACAGTGAACCTCTAAAAAGTATTGTAATTATGAGTACTTTGATAATATACGATAAGATCATTGTTCCTCTCGCGTCCTTGTCGCTAATGAACACCGTCATCAGGATGCTCCAGCCTATGTGTTTGACATTTAGATGTGCTGCATAGTATTCGAATGTTGCAGTGTGCGCTCTGTTGAAAATTTGTAAAGAAGCCATCATTGGGTATGAAGAACAATGTAATATGGAACATTCAATGGAAAGAAATGAAAACCGCATAAATTATAATAACTTATACAGAAATTACCATGCCTCATCTTCTCACAAGCAAAATCATTGATCCGCTGTCAGCCCAGAAGCTGTGGAAATAATCTCGAAAAGTAGATTGTTTTACTGCACCAACTGATCCATACGCTAGAGAAATGGGTCGCAGTGACCGGACTAATTTTCTTAAAATTTTAAGCTTGACTGTGTCCAACGGTGAGAAAATGTTCAGTTTTTCGCTTGCATAATTCATGGCTAAATCCCGCCTCCATATTCCTTTCACTTGCACACTCCGTTCATAAATTGACATTGCCATTTTCAACCACGTGACCATGCCAATTAGTCCAATTGCTGTTAAAGTAGGAAGGCTGCAGTAAAAGTACCACTCCAGCTTCAGGACACTTGTTCCTAGCACACTAGCTACGACAGCGAATATCAGTGAAAAATAACAAACAGATAAATATGTAGGAACCAACCATCTAACCGAATCATTAAATAATTGAAATATGCACATTAGATCTCGGTAGTTATAAATGCTTTCTTCAGTTAGCATTCTGCATTCTAGATGCCTCAAGTATTTCTGATTGCACTGAAAAATTATTAAAAAGTAGAGCACATAATTTTTCACTTGGTTCACTCCTTCAGCTACACTCCATGCTCCAAAACTAAATCGTATTAAATGAATGAACATTCTGAAAGTCAAGGAAACCTCCTTGTCTGAAGGAACCATTATTCTGAAAAAATGATAGGGAGCATCCAGCTTCAAGTAAAATACAAATGGTGTTACCAGCATGACTGCAACAAAGATCATTCCGAAATCATAGACGAGTCCAAACAGCCCAACGGTATCCAATTTGTTGTCGCTGGTTTTGTAATGCCAAATGCGTTTCCAGTTCCAGTTACTGAGCAACATGCAAATATTTTCTGATCGAGTTTTGGTATTTGTTAAGTCGGTGGATAGCTTTTTGAGGTAGAGTTTTCGATGGCCAAAGGAAAATAAAGTATTCAAACAAAGTACCCACTTGTCACGTAAAGAAAGGAAATAGAATGCATTTGTGGAACAAAATGATGCAATGAGCATTTGGAAGATAAGTACAAGAAGCTGGATAAGATTGAGCTCACTGTAAAAAGAATTTGCATACGCTATTAGAACAACAATCGTGTTGAAGACGGCAGTCCAAGGTAAAATCAGGAAATTTATTAGCATCCAAATGCAGCGTTTTGCTTTATTGGTTGTTACTTGGAATTGGCAAGTTGAAGGATTCCATTGAAACGGAGGAACATACCAGAAAAACAAGGATTCTAGCCGTTGGTGTAGGTTTAACGCAATGTAGGCTAAGGGTGTCGCCATCGTGTAATTTATTTTTTCTCGTTGTTTTGTAGTGAGAAAGTATACGAGCAAGTTGACATAAGCCTTTCTGGAGGTCCTCTGTGTAAAGTAAAGCCGGTTGTAAAATAAACCGTTTGCTGAAAGAAAATAATATTGTATAAGTGTATGACTTTTGTGGTGATTGGAGCTCCAAAAAAACCATTTAATGATTACGATCGGTACATGTACAATCGCCACCGTTATTATATTAGTTTTGGTTGACAAAAAATATTTTGGAAAACGGAAACGTGTAATTATTAGAGATGATGAAATGGTTATCATTTACCATAATAACCACTTATTTTTTTTCCAAGACAAGCTTTTAGATGAAATGAGTGTTAAGTGAGCCACAATTTGCAAAAATCGACAAGTTAGTAGAGGGCTGTATTGAAAAATTCTACGCTTTATTATAAGGTTACCAAGTGAACTACAGAAAAAGAAAATAAATAATTCAATGACTAATGGCTTGACATTTTCCTAGAATTTGTGTAGAAATGGGGGTAGGTAGTAGTAGTTTACTCTGTAATGAATTTAATCCACTTTTACAGTACAAAATTTAATGCATACCTACATAAACGGATGGCATAAGATATGAGTTTTCGATAAATGTAATGTGTAACGTTTTGCAATTTTTGCTTCCATCTATCACCGGCAAGAAAATATTATTAGCATTCTGCAGAATTTCACAAGAAGCTGGGCAGGATTCAAGTAATTGTAATACAAATTTTTTTACGCTATTATTAATACAAAACGAATGTTCACGACAGCGATCGATCTAAATTAGGATTAGAAACTTGATGAATATCCAAAAATATTAACAGCAACAATCACAGCATACGACAGTGGGCAGGTTGTTACTACGAGCACAATAATGATACCTTTTAAAAATGATAGTAAAATTTGACCTTTATTTGTATAGGTACTGGGAAAATATTAATAAAGGGTAAATTTTTGTACTTATAAAATATGATATGTCATTCAGCTTCCGAGTTATTTTTTAGATTCCAGTTATGTATATAGATGGGATAATTACTGGTAGTATGTCGTGTTTGAACCTGGAATTTTGGTTGCTTGGTAAGAAAAAATGGAATCGACCACGACGTCCGCTTGCTCAAATTACTTTAAAGGTTAAAGGCTGCGGCTGGATGCAGTAAAAATTTTATGAATATGTAAGATGGTTCTTTCTATAGACCACAGTGACAGCAAGTGTTGGGCAATTGTCTAGCTTATACGTTGGAAGAATGTGTATACAAATGGGTTTAAACTCACCATCAATCCGGAGAATATGAATAGTGGTCTCCAATATTTTATGTGATGTAACAGTCGATGATAAACTGATAAACTATTACGCATCTTAAATTTGTATTTTCTGCTGTTCTTGTAAAATTTTACTTTGTATTGTTCACACTCTTCACATGCATACTTGAACATACTTCAGCTTCCAGTTCTAATCAGTTTATGCATGTGAAAAATTTTCACTGAAAATGCAAGCGACTATTGTTCTAAGCAATTTGTTGTTTCTGATTATTTTAGCTTCAACTTCAAGAGTAGCTTTAGGAAGACGTGTAACCGTTACTACAATTATACAAACGGATTTTTCAGAAGAAGAAAACCGTCCACAAGGTCAAAATGGAGAGCCTGCATACTTTGGTCCGCAGACGGGGTTTTATAATTATGATGAAGACTCCCGCCCTTCAATTGGAGGACCACCGGTTGCAAAAATACACTTTTCAAAGTTTTTTAATTTAATATACACAGATGTCACAATAACCCTGCTATTATAGCAACAATATTTTGCAAACTTTAAACAATTATTGTATATGATTTTGTATGCCTTTCAAAATTTAGGATGTAGGAAAACCGGAGACGGTTTGTAAAAAAGGATGTTTCAAAACGTTTCAGGGAAAGTGCCGTTGTTCTAATTCTGAGGATTACGACAATTACTGACAGGACCTATACCAATATGGACCAATGGAAATACTAAATATAACTTGTGTTTTTTTAGTGTACATTTCTACTTTTAGCTCATCCACGGATTAAAGATAGCTGTGTTTTTAGGAGTTTCCCTATGCGATAAATTTTAAAATCATTGGAAATAAGTTGAATATATTTCGCTGTTTCTGAAATTATACGCAACAAGCTGTGTTTGAAAAGCTCAATAAAGTATTAGCATTATTACTTACCTATGTATGTTATTTGAAATCATTACGATCAGTGAATACAACGCAATTCACGTTAACTATCACAGCTTGCTGGCAAAATATAATGAAGGACTACGCATTTAAACTTTTTAGGTACGTGTCACAGCATCATTATTTCTTAGGATGAAAAAACTAATTCAAATTTGCATCAATATACAAATTAGTCATTGAAAATAGTTTGGCTGTTACACGTAGGAGATCAGGGAAAAATATGAAGCAGGTTTTACTTCTTGGATTTCAGCGGGCAATGTCGTTGTCATCAAAAATCAAAAAACCATATTCAGATTTAGATAACAAAAAAGCAGAAAATTGACTGCTGTATATCTGAGTTGTAATATACTAAAAATAAGGCATCGTCGCAATTGATATTTGTCATTTAAAGTCAATCAATACTTTTATTTCATAGTGTTTTCTAAGTTACATTTTCAAATATTTTTCCAGACTTCTTTTTATTTCCATATTAAAATATTTACAGGCTGCATATGCTGCATAACATACCGTTGAGATTTCCTTAAAAATGAAATGGACCCTCAAAAAATTAAAATATCGATTCATTTTATCAATTTTTTAAATTTTCTAAAATTCTAACCACATGCTATGAATACCAAAAATGAGCATGGAAACATATTTCATGTGGTATTATTTTGCTTCATTTTCCTACGGTCACTTATTTTTGTTTCCATCCTGTTAGTCCCATAAAATGACGTCATATAACATTCCATGCATCATAAACTCCTGATCAAA